>MVGT01003703.1:0-26843 GCA_002174775.1 Macleaya cordata
AAGGGTTTTGCAAAAGATTTTGATCAAGTGCTAGGATTTTTCACGCATTCTCCATCTTGGTAAGCCTTCTTCCTCCTCTCTTGATCTTCCTTATTTTTCTGTGTTTGAACCTTAGTTCTGGTTTTAGGATTCATCATATCTTCAAACCGCATAAACCTTTCCACCTCTTCCACTCCCAACCCCAAAAAGCCAAGATCCTCCATGGGTTCATCCCAATCCTTCATTTGCCCTAGAACAAAAGAAAAATTTTATTCGGCAAATTATTACAATCTTTACATCCAAAACTTTCAAAAGCGTTCTCTTGTCGTTGAGCGACAAGTTAATTGGTACAAGGATGTAACTCTTCTTGAAATTCAATCAAGGTTGAATTTTCGCAACTGGGATAGGCTGTTTAATGGCAATGGGAATGCCTACCCAAGACTTGTTCGAGTATTCTACTCGAATTTTCACCATATTGATGAGAAGGGTCTTAAGTTTTCAACTATGGTTTGTGGAAAACCTTTTATTGTGGATAGTCCTCTCATTGCCTCTCTCCTCGATTTCGAGGATGATGCGGAGGCACTTCAATTCCCTCCCGAGCGTGACACTGAGGTGGAATATCTACCTAGCGCCGAAGCCATTGCAGAAGAATTGGCTGGGGAACGTTTTGGGTGGAGAAGAAGTTTCCCTGCCTCTAGGTGCACCTTATTCTATAAGGTTTTAGGGAACATTGCTGCAACTAATCTCTTCCCTTGCTCTGGGAATCGGAGCAAACTCAGTGACGACATGGCTGAGTTTCTGTTTCATTTGGGAACTAGGACTAAACTGAAGATGGCGGATTTTATTGTGTATCAAATGATCACAATCAATAAGTATGCCACATATTCCCACTTGCTTCCCTTTCCTAAGCTTATTGAGAAAATCTTTCAACATTTCGGAGTTGCTATTCCTTCTCATGAGGTTGTTCTCGAAGCTATGCGCCCTATCTCTGTTGGTACGGTCAAGCGCATCACAGGACACCTAAAATCTATGGAAGCTCCTGCTCCTGACCCTGCTGCTGCTCCAGAGTCCGGGATTCCTGCTCCTGCTACTACTGAGCCTTCTCCTTCGATCCCTCCTGTACTTGCTAGTACTTCCAGACATACTCGGAGGGAGATTCGACGACAGGCACGGGTTGCACAAGTACAGGCCACCAACACCATCCTTGCATACATGAAGATGTTGGTGCCCGTTGTGAATGCCATTGCTGCAAAGGTTGGGGTTGAAGGCATTCCTGCTGTGCCAGAAGAGGGGAGATCCAAGACCAGTCATGATCGCCCTATTGAGCCTGATGATGACACTGAAGATGAGGATTCCTCTGGTGAATCCTCCAGTTCTGATGGAGATGAGGACATTCCTCCACCTTCTTCTACTGTTGCGGAGTCCTCCAGTGCTGATACGATGGATAGCTAGTTGCTATTTTTTGTTTTGTTAGTTGTAAATGATACTTCATTTTTATTTCTTTCATTTGCGGCTTCATCTTTCACTCTTTAAAACTCTATTATCTGATTCTTGGAAAGCTAGAACAATTGATGGATGATTCAGTTTTTCTTTTCTTGTCAAAACATCAGTTATTTCCTTTCTCCATATATACCTGAATGTATCTTCTTGCAGGAATTTTTTTTCCTTCTTCACCTTTGTCTATTTCTGACAAAAAGGGGGAGAAGTGTTTATCATTCTAATTGATTACCCAACAGGGAGTATATATAACTATGGGGGAGAGAATTCAAATACATAGGGGGAGTGGTTGAAATCCCTATGTTTTTCATGTGTTTTTCATTACAAGATACTGTATTTTCTTACTTATCTGTATTATCTTGTTCTGGAATGAGTTTGAATTCTTTGCAGGAAATCATCAAAAGATTACTCCTAAGGTTTAGATGTCATAACTATGGGGGAGTGTGTCTTTATTATGTCTTGAGTACATTGTAAGAGGAATTATGCTGTAATGGGGAAGGGTTATTTTTTTTTTTTCTCTTAAATGGTTTTTGTCACGAAATCGACAAAGGGGGAGATTGAAAGGTCCATGTTTTATGTTTGTCGAATTTCGTGTCAAAAATTAACTCAAGATGATCTCTTGTAATTCTGAGTTAGAGTCTAGTGAGTCTCGGTTCACTTCGGTTGAAAGAGAAGAAATCTACAAAGGCTCCGAAAAACTCAACTCACCACCGGAAGACATCCTAGGATGGTAAGTGACTTAGAACACTAAGTACCATAGGTGGTTAGATTGCTAAGAGTGTTTCCCACACTGTTTGTTCTTGATAAAATGTGTTTTAAAAGATAAAAATTTAATCTGGACAGTTTTGGTTTCGAAACCAAGAAGCTTGGTTTCGAAACCAACTGCATTGATGGTGTTATTTTTATATAGGGAAAAGTCTGTTTCGAAATCAACCTCTGTTTGATTTCGAAACCAAACTTTATCTGATGACAGATGAAGTTTGGTTTCGAAACCAAAACTGTTGGTTTCGAAACCAAAACTCATCTGTCTTCAGATGAATTTTGGTTTCGAAACCAAACAGTTTGGTTTCGAAACCAAAACCACATCTATCTTCAGATGAAGTTTGGTTTCGAAACCAACCTGTTGATTTCGAAACCAAAAGACAATAACCATCACAGGTGCTTGTTGGTTTCGAAACCAAATCAGGTCAGTTTCGAAACCACATGTTGGTTTCGAAACCGACTGGCTTGATTTCGAAACCAACGCCCAGATTCGTTTTTTTTTAGTGCGATTTTCTGAGCTGTAAAGTAACTTTTTAACACATTATTGCTCATCTCCCTCTAAGCCTTGTTTCAGGGAGATAATTGAGCGTGGGAAAACATTTCTAAGTGGGATGAGAGGCTCAATGGATTATTCTCTCATCCCCAATAATGGTGTCTACCATTAGACCTAGAACTAATAATTTAGTCTAGGATTGAGCTGGACATCTTCACTATAAATAGGGGTTGAATCTCCAGTATTCAATCAACCATTCACCCCTCACCTCAACAAGCTCTTGAGAGTTTTTCAAACTCGAAATTCTTAGTTCTCAAGCTTGTTGAACTTGGTTCAAATCCTTCCCACTTTAAACCAAAACTCTGTTTTTGTGTGCCGGTGGTATTCCGGTGGTGAAGCTTGAAAGTGTCAAGCAAGTGGTGATACTTGAAGAGTCAAGTATTGGTTCATGGTGCGGGACTTGCGGAGGTCAAGTTGGAGACGCATCATCATCTACTAAGAGGCAAATTCGTGGAGTTCGAATTTGTTGAAGAACTATACACCGTAGCTGTTGGAGCGTAGAGGGAGTCGTAATTCGTGTCCATCGAGTGGTAAATCGGTTTGTAAGTTTTCATTTCTTTTAGTGGATTCTTTTCTGGACTAGGTCCCGGGGTTTTTCCCAGTTTGGGTTTCCTCGTAAACAAAATCTCTTGTGCATATCTTTATATTTATTAAGAGATTGAAATATTCGATTCTTGTTTCCGCATGTTAAAGAATCGAATAAGTCAATACTCTTGATTAGAGATTTTAGTTTCCATCTTTATCACCAATATTATTTTTATTTGGTGATTGTGTAATCCTTAACCTTAGTCACATTGACATACGGTTATTCCAACTAATAACCGTAAGGATTTTAGACTTTCATGCTTTCCAACTACCTTCCAGCATCTTCTAAAAAATTCTATCGTGTACCCGTCAGGACCAGGAGACTTATTGTTACCCAGCATTGTTAAGACAGCCTTCACTTCTTCCTCTTCTATCCTTCTCTCCAGCCATCTACAATCTGCCTCTTCAATCCTTTTAAATTTCGTGCCATCTAGTTTTGGCCTCCAATCCATTGTCTCTATAAAGAACTTTTCAAAATACTCCCTAAAAGTGAGCAGGATGTCTTCCTGTCTATCAACCTCTCTCCCATCCGCTGACACTTTCAAGATGGCATTATGTCTCCTTCTAGCACTAGCAAGCTGATAGAAGTAGGTTGTGTTATCTTTACCTTCTAATTCATATCTGATCTTAGCCCTGTGATCAATCTTGGCTTGGGTTCGAGCTTTGAAGTCATCTTCATTCAAGGCCTACATCTTCTTCTGTTTTATCCAGACCCTGAATTTTTAGTTTCAGCTTATTAAGGCTTCTGTTAACTGTCCCAAATTTCAGTTTACACCATCTATTCAGATGAAATTTAAGACCCTGTAATTTTCTAGCCAACACATGGCTAGGCCTCCCCTCAAACACCAAGGTGTTCCACCACACCTTAAGATGATTCAAGAATGATTTGTCTTCGAGCTAGAAGTTTTCGAAACGGAATAGGGGCTACCTTGGACTATACCATCAACGTTCAAAACAATTGGCGCATGGTCAGAAATTGTCCTGGTGTTCAGATTCTGGATCACCTTTGGGAACTTTTGTTCCCACTCCGCCGAAATAAGAAATTTGTCCAACCTGCAAAGTAAGGGAACTTCTTTCATATCAGACCAAGTAAACTTACCTCGAGTCAGCTGGAGATCCAACAGAGCATTTCGATTAAGGAAGGCATTCAACAACTTTCTATTTCTCCTGCATCCCCCTAGCTTATTCCTCTCCGCTTGGGTGCGGATGGCATTGAAGTCACCAGCGATACACCAAGCTTCCTGCCACCACGTCCGGATGTCACCAAGCTCCTTCCAGAACTCCACTCTCCCACTATAGTCATTGGGAGAGTAAGTATTGGTGAGAATCCAACGGAAACCATCCGCCACATTTGAGAATTGAATTGAAAGAGAGTGAGGGCAATACAACTATTTCTCCATTTTTAGAACAGAGGTGTCCCACATAGTAAGGAGCCCATCCGATCTTCCTTCAGCTGGGATAAATTTCTAATTAACCGAGTCTGAACCCCAGAGATTTCTAACGCACCAATCCATAATTCTCACCATTTTTCTGAATCACTAAACAACAGAGTTTTTCTCCTCTGATTAAATCCTTAATAGCATTTAATTTATATACGATCCCATACCTCGAATGTTTCCAGCTGGAAGCAATCTTAATCTCCATTAGACACATCAACATCCCCTTCCTCTTCCTCCTCCTCAGACAGTTCTTGTACTAACCGTCCTGATTCATTCCCCACAAATCTGCGTTTGTGATGGCTAATGATATCCATGAAGATATCCTTCATTTTCTTCTCATTATCCTAGCACACCAGACCTATCTTGTAAGAGATTTCCATGAGAAGCTCTAACAGATTGAAAACTAAATCCCCTTCATTCATCTTGCATATGTCATTTAATCTGATGACTATCTCATTCATCCCTGTATTCAAGGTGATAGGCAAATCCTTTTCTCTATCTTCCTTATTGTTGATTTTCCCTTGACAGGTCATTGGCTCTTGTCGATCCTCCCCTTCCCTGTCCTCCTCCTCAGAAAGCTCACCTACCTCTAGATTTATATCGTCTTCTCGCCCCTAGACATATGGTTCCTGCGACTTTTCAACCGAGGAATCCTTCACAATCTCTTCCACAAATAGATCACCTCTAGCTAAACCCTCCAAATCATCCCCATCTAGGGTTTGAGTCCCTGTATTAACTCGTGTTGGGCTTCCTTATGTACCTATACTTACTTGAGTCGGATCATCTTTTGAGTCGATTGCTCTGCCCATATTATTTTTCATCCCACTTGGGCCTATTCCTTCTTTATTGATAGGCTTGTAAATCCAGGTTTCCTTGTCCTTTTCTTTCAAGGCTTGGAGCTTAAATTTTTGTTTAATTCGGCCCAGCCTGTTATACCGTCTTTTAGCCTTTTTGCGCTTCTGACCTGGCCAATCAGTACATGCGACCTCCTCAGTTTCCAGGGTCTCAAAAAGGTTAAAAGTAGGTACTGCTATCTCGTTTGTTGTCTCCGTACTCACTCTATGGCTATTCCGGGCACCTTCGACGATCGTTGGACCTTCTTGGAATTGGGTTTTCAGATTCAAATTTGAATTTGAAACCTCCTTTGGCAGGGCGCTTTCTCCCCCGTTACCTACCCCTACCTTAGTAGTGGTTGTTTCTCCGGCCTAGATTTTAGGCAACTGGTCACCGGCACCTGAGAATTCCTTGTGACGAGTTTCATACATCTCTGTACTTGCTTTAAAGGATAATTTAACCAGCATTCCTCCAATGCAATATTCAAGCATAATTGGAATCCTTTCTACCGGTTCTCTCACCAATAATTGACAGAATTGAAAGCAATTCAAGCCATAATATCCCACCCTGACATCAAGAAGTCCACCAAACTTTTCTCTAATTTCTCAAAAGGTTTCTGGTTTCCACCAGAGGGCTGGGAGACCTTTAACATTTACCCAGATCCCTTCCGAGCTCTGTTTCACCTCCGACTTTAGAGATTCTTCCTTCTAGCAGGACAGTGTGATGGAGCATTTTCCTTCGTTCCACTGCAAGCCTGAATCCACCAGGTTTAATTCTTCCTCGGAGATAGTAAGGAAGACCGCCTTTCCACTCCTAGAATTCCTCAGAAACGGCTTGTCAAGTCTCCCCAGTTTCGTTTGGATTAGCCCTGCAATATCTCCCCAATGGGGTGCCCTCCATCCACAGAGCACAGAAGTCCTCTATTGTGCATCTCCTTAATCACCATCTCCTCTCCCCCCCTCCCCCCCCAAAAAAAAAATCCTTCCAGTTCTATCTACTAGGCATTAAAGGGCGGTCTAACCGTTTTGGATTTACCTGGCCTCTCCTCCATAACGTAGAAGTTAGTGGGGGAAAATCTGACTTCTTTGGTTTTGTCTCAATCTTTTGAGGTAGTCTTGGAGCCAGCAAATAGTCCAAAGATTCAGCAAACGACCACCAGCAGTAACGCTTCTCACATGCTTGATACATACTACAAAGCTTTGCACTGTACTCCCACTCCCAAATCTCGAAATCTTTAGGAATTCCCCTCCCCGATTCTGTTTCATCTCGATGAGGAAAGACAGATCTCCATCCTGTTCAGTCCAAGTTTACTTTTGGCCGTTACTCATGCCTTTACTTCTTGTACCACCTTCAAGACCCAAAAGGCAATCCTAGATGTTAGGAGCAGTCAAGATGTCCTACCAAAATCTCTCTCCAAGATCTTTACATCATCTTGGTTCCCTAACGTTTCACTAGAAAGATCGAACGTCTTGCTTTCTAGTGCTAAGATTTTTCGTTTCTCCATCATATTATTCACCCAGTTCGAACCTAATCATCATATATGCAAGAGTGTGGTAGGGTACCCAAACCATCGAAAGTTCGCATGCACATGCCAATTATCAATCATGCATAGATCAATCAACTACTAGCCAATCCAATCAATCCTCAGAATAATGACTACCCTACCAAAAAAAATCCAATTTTTAAAAAATTTAACCTATAAATTTGTTTTTAGAAACAAAGTTGTAATAAAGGGTTAAAAAGCTTAAAATTTCATTCAATTTTTGTTGAGTAAAAGTTCAATTTTAGAACTATAAGTGATTTTTATGAGGATGATTTTGATTATCGTTCTTTGGTATCTCCATGTTGATTCAGTGTATAAGTGTAAACTACATGTAAAAATAAGTAGGATATTAATATAGAAAAGTGTGGTTCAAGAAAACTTTCCTTACAAGTATCTTAAGACATTTTCCAAATATAAAAAAAAAACCGATAAATTAAATAACAATTATATCTCCTCTTAAAATAGATTGGCAGACAAAATAAAAAATATATATATATATTTAATTTAAATCAATTTATACATTATAATTTCTTATTTCAATAATTTTTCCAAAGTCAACACCTTAGTCCAAAGGGTGTGGATGCGAGTAAACTAAAACTTTTGATTTTCGGGGTTGAAGCAAAAAGGTCTTATAACTCGTAAATCCTGTCTTTTCCAAAAAAAAAAAAAAAAAACTACTCTTAAATCCTGGAGTACTGCCTACAGGTGTGAATACTGAATATATAGTCTGAATAGACATCTTGTCTTTGATGGAAAATATGATCTTGACACAGGTGGGAATGAAAAATAGAAATTTCCAAAATAATTAACTAACAAAGTCAGGGAATCCAAAAAAGTAAAAGACAACCACCACATGTTTGAATCAATCCACTGACCTTTACTACCCTCCACATCAGCATAATCCTTCATAAAAAAGAAAATTTCAAGGAGACCCCACTTGAATTTAATCTTATCTTTTATGGAAATGATTGACAAATGCTATAGCTAAAGAAATCAAAGAGAGAATTGGGGTTTTGGAAACTTCTAAACTTTTAACCTATAAGGTTAGAAGAAGCTCTACATGCCCAAACAAGAAGGTCATTTTCATCCCTTAATTCTATTTACTAATATAAGTTCCATTGTTAGTTCTTTATGTCTAAGAGTTGAATCCTTCCTTGATAAAAATCTCTCTAACTTATTCACATTTTTTAGTATCTTAATTAGTTTATTAGTGTTTATAAGTAGACTTTAATTTTTGATTTAAAAGTCTCTTCTAAAATTTCCAACTTTGGAATTGGATCTTCTAAAAATCAGATATTAGTGTCCATTAATTATAGTTAGTGTAGTTAAACACTCACATCATTTTAAACAAAAAAGAAAAACCTCTCACCCAAACCTCTCACCTTTGCTTCAGACTCGAAATAACAAAGAATGATGGGTCATAGTTTTAGAGTCAAGGTACATTGAATCGAAAACCATTATATACGTTACAGTTCCTAATACTAGCTTCTAATTATATATAGGTACATTTTCGAGTCCCTTTTGCTTTCTATTTTAAATTTCCATCACTTATATAAAAAGATTGAGTAATACTACAGCTACAACAAATTATACAACAAGTTGTACCACAGTGTACAATTCCCCGTGGATTTTTAACACATGAAACAGAGTGTGATTCACGAGAATGGTGCACATCATACATTCACCGTACATTACAACTTGCTATACTGATTGATATAAATTTAGCATTTTCCTAAAATATATCCAATTGATACCTGAACCATACTGACCCGGATCCACATCTTATCTTTAAGGGAAAATGGGGGTCATAAAGAGTAGAGATTTTGAAAGTAAACTAATAGGTTGTTTGGATTGAGGATTTTAAGTAGGGATTTTGTTGGGACCAGGAATTTAGTGAAAAACTAGTTAGAAATATCCCTACCTAAATCTAACTAGTTTTCCACCAAATTCCTGATCCCCATAAAGTCCTATCTAAAATCTCCCATCCAAACAGACTATAAGAAAGTTGGAAAATCCAAGAAAGTAAAGACAAAGAATTCCAATAACCTTTCCAACTCTCCATATAAACCCACAAAAACTTGTTCTTTTATTTAAATTATTGATATTAGAACCATAAAAGTAAAATGTAGAATCATATAGGTTTTCTTCAATTTTAGAAACTAGAGTCCAAAACGTATGAATTTTGTTGTATAAAGAAGAAAGAAGTTCTACGTCTCCAAGAAAGCCATTTTCATCACCTCTATTTTCTAACATATATATCTTGTATATATATTTTTTTTCTTATTTAGGGCTAAAACTTGAATCCTAGTTTCTCTAAGATAACGTCTTCTAACTTTATCACATCTTTTTAGTATCTTAATTTGTTATTACTTTTAAATTGAAAAATATCTAATGAGGTGTCTTTGTTCTCGTTTGACTAGGCGCACGTGCAATTTTTTTGTCCACATATGAACTTAGAGTCTCTAATATCAAAGATTAGGGTCGATTAGTTGACATTAGGGGAAGAGTCCGAATTTCACAAGCCCAGATTAAAAGAAATTTGTAAGCTCGAGGTTTGTAAATGTAGATGTTCATGCTATTAATGGACGGCAGGTATGTGTGCATGTGGACATCCAACAACCATTCACGTTGGAGTCTTGTGCATGTGAGAGTTCAAATCATCTAGGACTAAATGTATAAAACTTTACTATCCTAGATTAAACGTACTCTAGTAAATAAAGACCCTAGCCTCATTCCCTTAATATATATGGAATATGGTTTTGTTATATATGGAATATGGTTTTGTCATTTTTGGTCTGGTTTATAAGGGAAACAAATGCTCATCTTTTACTTCATCCTCAAAATTGGGCAAGGGACTGTAGATTGAATATTTAGATTTGTTATACAAATTTAGGTTTGCAACTTGTGAATTAAACTTAATAAAATCTCAATTTTATGTATGCAAGTTTAAATTTGTATACTTTATAAATATAACTTTATTTTTTAAATATTTAGTATTATTAACTGGTCTAATTTTAAAGATTATCACAAATGCTTTTCAAGAATAATTTTTTTTTTTTTTTGTAAAAATCTAGTTTGTATTTATAATTTATGACAACATTTTTTATTTTAAAATAAAATTAATTACTCAATTCATACTAAAAGGGCATTTGGTCCTATAAATAAATGAGCATGACTACATGGACATCAGGTTTTGACCCCAAATAATACCCCTACTTATTTTATTGACTGAATTCCCAATCAAAACACACTCTCAAAATCTATTAATTCTATTCATGCCCCTCAAACCACTTTAAAAAATGAGATGTAATCTTTTGGTGTCAAAAAACGATGTCAAGCTAGAAAAACTGTAAATTGTAAGTGTGCAAAATTTAACGATTTTTTTTCTTTTTGATCAGAAAAGAATATATTAATTAGATAAACGTGAAAATTCACGGATTTGGACTGAATACAATTTAAGTGAATCCCTGCCTCATGATTTTATATAAAAACTACAATCACGAAAATGTTAGAACTTGGAAGAATACATTGCACAAGCTCATAATATTCCACCAAAAAAAAAGGCCAAGAAAATGATGAAACGACATGAATAGACATTACAACAAGAAAATTATTGCATGTGTGAATACACATGCTTGCTTGACTACTAAGATATGGCTCAAAATAAGGTTCAACATCAAAACCTTTTTTTTTTTTTGGTATTTTACAAATTAACTCGCGCGTTTTTTTTTCTTATCAACAACTATGGTTTTTTTATATTAAAACAAAGAAATTAAATAGTACATTTTTATCACCACCACTCTCAACAGTCCATAACAATTATTTACACCACCAAAACCACCTTTGAATAACCACCATCACCTCATTGATCACCACCGGGTAGTGAATAATAATAAAAAAGTACGTAACTTCCTTAAATGAACTCTTAGAAATTTAGTATATATTTTATAAAAAAAAATTATGGTGAAATTTCGATAGAAATTAAGTTTTAGAACGAGCTGAGTATTGATTTTCTGTTGGAATGGTAAATTTGTTGGGATAGTATTACGATCTAGGTTCAAACTCTCTTACATACAAATTTACTGATAGAAAAAAATAAAATAAAAAATAAAAAAAATTAGAATTGAAAATACAGATAGTGAAGAGAACATTCTCTAAAAATTAACCCATGGATCATTTCTATGTAGTCTCCACAAAATATGATGCTCTGATGGGTGCAAGGAGGTACACTTATTACTATTTGTGCTTTATAATGTTAGTATTAAGGCAAAAACACTCATTTTTTGGTGGTTCGCAGCAACTTCCAAATCACATGCATGACTCATTTTGATTCCTAGGTTGTAAGTTGGGACCACTGGCCTGTTTGCTCCTTGATTGTTTGATTAATTGGATTAGCAAATGATAGCTTTCATACTTGTGCCCCAACCTACTGACCTAGTTGGGATGCCTATATATATAAGAAAAGTTATACTTGGATATATTTCAAACCATTCATATCCATCTGTAAAGCTAGGGTTAGGATTTATGAACGTGGCCTACAAAAAAAAAAACATGTTGCATACAGTGTGATTATAGGATCCACATGGAGGTAATTTAATAGTTGATTTTTTCTTCATTATGCAAATCATCTTCATCGAAAATCATCAGCACATTCTAATATTTCTATCCTCATCAAAAATTAATTGTAAAACAATGGTGATTAAGAGATTCATCATTTTATTAATTTTTCCTTAGGAAGATGAGGACTTTGGAGTTATAGGATAGACTGATTTTTAGATTAGAATGATATACATATATAATATATGTTAAAAATATCAGAACAAAAAATCAAACCTTCAGTCATCTCAATTAACCTGAGCCCCACAAGCCACTCTACAACAACATACTCAAAAGTGGTGTGCATGGATACTATCTCATTTCGAAATATTCTACTTTCTGATTTAATTTTTCTTTTCTTCCTTTAAATAAAAAAGAAAAAAAATTTAAAGAAAGTATATACAATTAAAAATATTAGCAGCATGCACCACACGTGCCACCGACTAGTATTTGTAATTAAAGAAATGCTTCCATATCTTGCATTTGAATTTTAAAATTGATAAATCAAATATAAATATAAATAAATAGATAATGAAAAAAAAAATTGAAAAATGAAGAGGTCTTGTATGAGACAAAAGAAGTAGTCTTATCCTATATTACATTTACATCATGGGCTGTGGGTCAACTGTCGTTGTAGTTGTTGCAGATCAGTGTCCAAAACCTTGTACTACTGATCAGAGACTTTTTTTAGGTTTCTTCTTTCTTTTATTTCTTTTTCAGATCTTAACTAAAAAAAACAAAAGACCACGTAAGGATGCATGACTGCCAGCTAACCACTTAATTACTTATTGGGGTTCACTTCATATTAGACATCAATGTATAATAATAGACATAGTTTTCATGGAACCCATCTCTACCTAACAATTTAGAAATTTCTAATTAAGTATCTTTGACTTAGTTTACTATTAAAAAGAAGTACAATGATCACATGGTTATTTAAGCAGGCACAATCAGTACAATATCTGACTTTGTAGTCCCAAAAAAAAAAAAGGAAAAAAAATATATCTAAAAAAGAAAAAAAATAGAGAGTGTCTAGTTGGTGACTACAAGCTAATTAAGGTGGTGTTTGTTTTTTCGAGCACTTATAATCTATTCATGTAAATCTAATTTTGAATTGTGTACGATTTTAAAGTATATAAATTTAAAATAAGAGAAATGTTACACGGACTTCCTTACTGACCTCCATAATAACTCTTTTTATAAATCTCTTGTAAGTAGGGTCCACATAGAAATGATCTAAGGACTAATTTTTTGTGAAGATAGTTTTCTCACAATGGAGATCAGCTTCGCAAAAGAAAAAAAAAATTCATTGAGATCATCTCTATATGGGCCCATTTGCTAGATATCATTTGAGGGAGTCATTTAGGAGGTCAGTAAGGGAATCCGTGTAGCATTACTGTTAAAATAAACTCTTTTAGATTTTCGATCTAGTCAGATTGTCATCTCAAATTCAGCTTAACTTTTTAGTTGAATAATCACATTAGTGGCAGGCTCACACAAAACACTCTTTATTAATTTTTCACCACTAACTAGTGGTAGTAAGAGGCAAACCTTTAATTTTAGGCCTCTGACCCATTAAATGGTAGTCAGTGATTGAAAAACAATCATCCCCTTACTCAACTTAGAAGTAAAAGAACTAAAAGCTGGAAGACCACTTGTTAGACTAGTGATTAGAAACATGATTGTCCAAATTGTAGGTTTTGATATTGAATACCACGAAGGGGATTCATCTTTAAATTAAGTCCAATCTAAAAATAAATAAATAAATAAATAAAAGCGCCAAAGCATTGAACCAAATCAGATGCCTAATTAAAACCAAATACACCGCCTAAGTAGAAAAGATATAATTCACTAAGCACGCCAAAAATTTTTTGTGGCATAATTGTGCTCATCTGCACTTATATGTGTAGCTAAGATTTAATCCCCTCAACTAGGCACCAAAATGATTGTAGTACATTTTCACTTGACATCCACTGAGTATGAACATGTTCATAAAAGTTTTCCAATAATTAGAGGGTGATTATTTTTTTGCCACTAATTAATGGTAAGTCTATAAAAATATTTTTTATTTTTCATCACTAATTATTGCAAACCTTTAATTGTGGATTTTAAATCCATTAAATGGTAATAAGTGATTGGAGATCACTAATCAGTGGTGAAAAAATAATAGTATTTTATGTGAGGCTACCACTAATTAGTGGCAAAAAAAAAAAAACACTACCTAGTAGCAAAAAAAAATAAAAATCACCCCTAGGTCTTTTGATTTAATTGTCATACTTGAGGTCCGTTTTTGGGAGGCAACATAGCAAAGGCCCGCAGATTGTAGGACTATTATGGTGATCTTGAATTTATTAGACATATGGTGGAATTTGCTTTTGTGGGGTTGAAGTATTGAACCTATTGTTTTTGTGAAGGAAGCAGGGTGCTTTGTCTGGTTGAACCTGGGACCTCTGTGAAAGTAAGGGTCCACGACTTACCAACTAAGCTTGCTGGTCAATATATATTACGCAAGTTGGTTGTCTATCCTCTCTACACGCACTTCGTGTATGGATTAAATGTTTAAATGCGCTACGCGCGTTACCTTTATGTGCGCTTCGCGCGTAACAAATTCAATTTGTTCCCTCACACGTGCTAGGTGTAAATCTAATATAATTTTGGGTTAATTTAATTTACCCCCCAAGAATAATTGGCCAATCGGACTTACCCCCCTCAAAGATCAGATATTGAACTTACACCCTCAAACTAACGGTTTCCGTGATTCTGCCGTTAGAAGGCACACGTGCGTCTCGCACGCTCTATTTTTTAGGGGGGTAAGTCCGATTAGCCACTTATTCTGGGGGGTAAACTAAATTATCCCAAAAAAATAGTGTAGAGTAGAAATTAACCCTGAGAGAGATACCAAAATGGAGAGATGGGTGATGGTGGGGAGGAATCACCATTGTTTGTCGAACTTGGGCTTTTAGTGATGGAAATAGTTCAAATTCTCTTCAAATCTCACCTGGTGTCTTTGATGAGAGGGTCTTTCAAGTTCGTCCTTGTAAATTAGAAAACATTCTAAAAAAATATATCTACTCCATATGACTAATTAGAGAACATTCTAAAAAAATGAGGCAATACATATGTGTGATGTCAATTTGTACTCTATATGAGGCAATACATATGTGTGATGTATGTTCTCAAATTAATACATATTTATTAATTTATTTATAACATATTTATCATTTTATATAATTATTATTTTTATTGTGAAAAAATTCAATTGTGGACATACTATGATTAAAATTGCCACTATATTGCTATGAAAAATATGTTGGGATCCATATATAGATATCTAAGATATGAAGATGAACTCTTCACAGACTTCACCATGTATCTTCATAAAAAAATAAAATAAATCATATTCGGGAATGAGTTATCTTGCATGTTGGTGGGGAGTGTGCTCCACCAAAAAATATTTAAACTCCAACATCTAATACCTATGAGGAAATTGAGTGCCCCACCAATTATTAAGATTCTAGTATATGTGCATTAATTTTTTGTAAAATTAGAATTTGACTAACTCATTTCTTAACACGTACCACACGAGCTTTTAGGCATACCAAAAAAATTTATTGTGCATTGTAGTTTTCTCCTTAAAAAATTTATGACTTTGTCCCTAATCATATCGTACCAAAATTTTTAATCCTATCAAAATTTAATTTAAAAGTAATAATTAAAATAGATGGCCCATAAATTACCTTATAATTATTTTTGATTGATATGATTTTTGGTAAGGGTGATCTTCTCATATTAAATTTAATAATTTTCACAAAAAAAGATAGAGAATTAATAATTACTTAAGATGGTTGAACACTTGGACATTTTTTTTTTCATGTTTTAAATTTAAATAAATATTTAATTATTATCAGTTTTTCATTTTTTAAGTTTGAACGAACTTTAATTTTTTATAATGCAAGTGCTCTAATTATGTCATGTTTTAGTTTAAGTTTAAATGATCAATTGATAAATGTCATATGTTAATTTTTTTAATCTAGTTAAACTTTAGTTTTGAATGATTTGTCCGTTAAAAAAACCGAAAACCCCTAAAAAAATCCGAAATTTGGAAAAATAAAAAAACCCAAAAAATCCAAAAAACCGATGGTGTGGTTTTGGTTCTAAAAAAAAACCCATCATGGTTTGGTATGGTTTTGGTCTTCCTAAATTAATTAATGGTTTGGCTATGGGTTTGACAAAAAACCCAACCAAACCGAACCGTGTGCAGCCCTAATTCAAATAATAATGAAGGAAGAAAAAAAAAATCATTTCCTTTATATTTTTACAAGATGAAGGTATTGCGACACTATTGTGACTTTTAGGTGAGGAGGTTCTCCTCATAATATATATCTTCAAATTTGAAAATCAGCTCATTATAAAACTTTTAACACGTACGCATATATTATCCCTTAAAAAATTAACAAATTTTAGATATATTTTTAGACTTTTGATTTTCGATAAATTTTTTTTTTTATGGGTTTAGAATTTTTATAATTAGTTGATTTTTAAATATAATAATCTAAATAGTGAGCATAACATCCTCCTTGAAAATCAGTCCTTCGAATTGTCTCCATTTAGGCCCTTGAAAAAGTGTGGCAAATTTGCAATAATGTATATTGTAATAATACTTCTCTTTTTTAACTTAGATTGAAAATACTTCAATAATCATTAATATCTGATATGCAAATAATTTGCAACTAATACGGTATGTCGACAAAGTAATAAATGAGATTGTATTTTTTTTTTTTTTTCAAAATACTAATAAAATAGATTGTTGGAAAACTATATTGGTGGCGGCTTCTATTACATTTGTATTAATATATTTTTTTGTTAATTTACTGATAAAAAAATATACTAATCCTCAATAATACAGGATACAATGAATCTGGACACTACAGAGTAATATAATGTGCCACAAATAACTCCAAATAAGGAGACATAGAGAAAAATAAATAAAAAATTCAATCAAACTGAATACAATGAATCTGGACAGTGTAAATGACTGATGTCTCCATAACATTAATGAAATAATGTTTTATTTTTCCTTTTTTTTTATTTTTTATTTTTATGATTATAAGACTATTACATAATTAAAAATATACAGATATAACTTGAGGGCAAGTAAAATGCCATTAACGATGTATAAAACACGGGCACTAACAACTGTAAGAAATAGTGTCATTTAACTACATAGAAAAACGGCTACCAATAATGTCATCTAACTACAACGAAAAATCCCTACCAATGGCGTAGGTAAGAAAGAGAAATTGTCAACTCGAGGAATAACTAACCCCCAATAATAACCATATGCAAAAGTTTTACTCTACTTTGAAATCTGCCGCTTATCTGTATTAATTGAAAAGAAACATAAAATTCATCTATAAGCAATGAATAACATGTGTAAAACATTGCCCTCAACTACATTACATTACTGATCAATTTGTAGAACTCTATAGGATTACACATGGAGTCTTTGACTCAATGGTTGTGTACTCCTATGACTTAGAAGGTTTAAAATCAAAACTTTTAGCCAGTGATTTACCATTAGTTTATCCCATGTAATAGTTATGATAGCTTTACGGTGGCGGTTACAAATATACAATAGCCCTTCAAGTGGTGGTTACAATAGTCCTACGGTGGCCGTGACGATGACAATATTTGCGCTTCTCACACGTTTTTCATAATGTATCTATGAAAACAAAACTCTATAGGATTTCAAATCATAATTCAAAGTACAAAGAACTTCCTCGTGATTAAAAAAAGAAGTATATTATATATTTGCTAAGGCATATTATAGAATTTTCGTAATTGAATTAGTGAAACTAATATTGAGTCATAACAAAGTTAAATTGAATTACAATTTCACTGTACAAGGCTTGAAAATGTAGAACATGTAAAAACTGGTATTTTTTTAGATTTTTTTTGGCCCACTTTGAGTCAATTCTTAAGTGGGTCCCATTTTGGATGGGGCCATCGTGGTATTTGATCTCCATTTAAAAATTATCATAATCTTTGTTTAGGTCTCACATGTTTTTTGGGTGCGAAAAATTCAATGAAATAAACCCTACTTTCAGTTAAGGAATTTTGTTGTTTATTGTGTAGATTTTCAGTCCAACATTAGAATGGGCTTGGGCCATTGGCTCCTCAATTTTTGGGCCGTTGGAAAAAAGGGACGGACCCTAAAGCCATCAACCACTTTTTGCACCATCATGGTTGCAATCTCTCCTCCTCTTCTCTCTCCTACACCTCTTTAAGGACAAGTACTATGGTATCTCCCAATTTTTGGTGCAATAAGTCTCAAATGGTAGTTAGAAGAAGGGGCAAGTACTAAGGTTAGGGTACAAAAATTTGGAGCGTCGATAGAAGGAGTAGTGGGCGACAGAGGGAGTGAAGGGCGACAATCCCTCTGTCGCCCAAAATTTTGTTGTTTTAAATTTTTTTTGTTTTCAAAACTTGTTTTTGTTGTATGTGAGTTTCTGTGTGTTTTGAAACACCAAGCATATGGGGCCCACTTGGATGTGATCCAATAGTTGATATTTGGTGAGGTTGTTCTACTCACCATGTAGATCATCCTCACAAAAAATCATCACATTCTAAAACATCTAACTCCATCAAAAGTTGACTCTTTTCCTCACCGTTCTTCTCACCATTAACTTTCAATCAATTTTCGATCAACTTTTGAAGGGGTTAGAAATTTTATAATGGAATGATTTTTTATGAGGATGATCTGCATGGTGAGGAGAACAACCTCATCAAATATCAACGATTAGATCACATCCAAATGGGCCCCACATACTAGGTGTTTCGAAACACACAAAAACTTGAATACAACAAAAATAAATTTTGAAAAAAAAAGGTTTTTAAAACAAACAAATTTTGGGCGACAGAGGGAGTGTCACCCGACACTCCATCTGTCGCCAAACCACTTTTTTAAAAAAAATATATATTGGCGACAAAGGGATTGTCGCCCTTTACTCCCTTTGTGGCCCTCTGCTCTGTCTAACACCCTCCAGTCCCTCTGTCGATCCCTCTTTCTTCTATTCTCAGCCTCAAATATGGGTAAATTTGAGGCTGAGGAGATGGGTTTGAGGGATAACTCCCACCTTAGTACTTGATTTATCCATAATCATATCCAATAAATCAGTGCGTTTTCAAAACTTCTAAAGTTTAGCCCCCTCAAATCGTCCTATCAATTTCTTTTTAGAATTATTATTTTTAGATATAATGAAATACATTATGAAGAGAACATTCTCACTAAAAACTAGCCTTTAAATCCTCTCCATGTGGACCCCAGGTGATTGGGGTTTAGTGGGGGTATTTTGGATGAGGCATTTGATCCATTTTCTGAATAATGAAAGTACTTTCTTTTATTTCTTAACATCGATCCCTTAGATTCTTCTCTCTTCTTCTCTTTTCTGATTTACATATCCAACTCTTCAAGAATGTTGACCATGATCTCACGTTTAAGTAACTACAGAAACCAAAATGAAACATCAGAAGATTCAAAACAAAATTTGAACCATGTATACAAGGACCAATCTGTTGAGAGGTGGAGGTGGAGGTGGAGCCTCCTTTTATGACTTTAAGGAGCATTCGTCATTGTTGTCTACAAGCCTTTCACTCTTATTAGTTGGTCAAAAAGAGAATCTCATTCTCTATTCTTTGTTTACTGTGTAGCCACCGAAAGGAGGTGCATGCAACCATATTATGGCTGCTTGTTTTGTTATGGTAGGCTGCTACCTCTATAAATAAGCAGTCTCTCTCACATTGTGGCTGCTTGTTTTGTTCTGGTAGGCTACTGCCTCTATAAATAAGCAGTCTCTTCCTCATTACAATTACACCGAGTAAGCTGTAAGCAGAGAGAAAAGAGAAGCAGAGAGAGGTAGTCCCTTGAGTGTTCTTGAGTGTGTAATCTCTTGTATGAGAGAAGAGAGAAAGTGAGAGTGTATACTCTTGTACACTTGTATTTCCTTTGTTTATAGTGGATTAGCTTGGTGTGGCTCAAAGAGGACGTATGACTAGCTCCAAACCTCTATAAATCTTGCGTGTCTTGTGAGTTATTCATTTCTTCTTTATTTGCTTCGTGAGTGTTATTTATTTATTCATTCATTTACTTCCAAGATCCTGCATTACACAATCGAGAGAAAACTCTAAGTAAATTGATCACCTACGACGAGGGTACTTTTTCTCAACAACTGGTATCAGAGTCGCAGGTACTATTCATCCATGAATAGTGAATACATGAATAGTGGTACTATTCATACCGTGCTAATTCATCCACAAATAGTGAGTACAGTACCAATGCACCCGTGAATAGTAAATACGTGAGTATTGGTACTGTTCATACAGTACTATTCATCAGTGGGTGGTAAACATCGGAGTGGGAGTCATAGATGATAAATCAGACAACGTTGCAAGGGTTCGAGTTTTCAACGACAAAAATTTTTCATTTTGGAAATCACAGATGGAGGATTATCTATGCGAGAGAGATCTTCATGCTCCATTACGTGGAGTGAAAAAGAAGGGTAAACTCGATGATGAAGAATGGTCTATTCTTGATCGCAAATGTGTGAGTGTGATCCGTAGGTGTCTTACGGAGGAAGTGTACAACAATGTTGATCAAATATCTACAACAAAGGACCTAATGGACACTTTGGAAAGGTTATATCAAAAGTCGTCAGCCTCAGGTAAAATTATGTTATGTGAACAATTATTTAATTTAAGAATGAATAAAGGCGAGGTGGTATCAGTCCACCTTGGAAGGTTCAAATCAATTATTTCACAATTATCCAAGGTCGACATTACATTTTCGGATGAAGTCAAAGCTTTAATTGTAACACCCCGAAAAATTTAACCCTTCATTTTTGTTGACCCAATGACCCATAAGTATTATTTTGTTGCATGTGTGCCAAGAGGTAATTTTACTATTCACCAACCACTTATAGAATTAAGGTATATATATATATATCTAAATATATGTGTGTGTGTATGCATATAAGTATGTATAAATATGTGATGAACTTATCTACATATATATCTATATATTAGAATATACTTATTAAATACATATCTATAAATGCATATATTTTCTTTTGTTTTTAGAAATTAAGTTAAAGTCACAAAATAATTATCTACATATATATAATAAAATAAAATAAATTGAATATATAAATAATAATAATAGATTTACCACCATTATAATGGCTAGTCCACCACCACTAAGTATAATGGCTAGTCCACCACCACTAAATGATGGCTAGTCCACCATTATAATGGCTACTCCACCACCATTAATTTTTATTTTCATCCACCACTTTAGATTCCATTTTCACCTATATAAAGATGTAGTTTGTGAAGACAAATATGGTGTAAGTTAAAAGAGAATTGAGAAGAGAGAAATAGGAAAAGAGGAAGGAAAATTAAGATAAGAAGAATTTGAGAAGATCACCACCCTCTTAGATAATTTCTAGCTATCAAAGGTAGGTCTCATTGAACCATTTCTAGTGGGATGTTTTATCGATTACTATGTTTGAAATTTTATGAAAATGTTCATCTCTTAAGATATATGTATGCATATAATGGTTCTTAATTTAGGTATCCATGAAAGCTTAAGTTTTGGACTAATTTTTGAGTTGATTTATCCACAACTAATGGAATAATTATTGGACTTATTTTACACAAATAATAGATCTGTTTTCAGGCTAGTTTTACTAACAACAATGAACTGATTTTTTTTGTATTTTCGATATGAAATTGTAAATTCCCATTTTTACTTCATGTTTTTAATTCTGAAATTTATCTTTGAGTTTTGACAAAATCAATTTTGCTAAGAAAGTCCTAAGGATTGGTATTTTTCTTCTAGATTGATTTACTTTCTGGTTTAATGCCATGAATAAGAATCATACATTTATCTATTATCTTTCTAATGCTTTTGGAATCACCAAAATCCGATTTGTAAATAATTCACAGAGAGTGTTTTCGTTAAACTGCGCATTTCTGAAATACGAATTCTCGGTTTTACTGCACAGCTGGTACAAAAATGGGTGTAACTTCCTTTGTATAATTACGAATTGAGTGATTTCAGTTCCTATACTTTCACGACACATATATCTACCTTTAGTATAAATTTGAGCACTTTTAGAGTTTGTTTATTTAGTTTATTAGACCTATTAAATTGACCTTATGTACAACTCTTGTTCTTATATAATACGCCTAAAAATCGTCTTTTGGTTATCCTCTTGTTATTTAACTCCTCAACCTGTTTGTGTATGTTAAGGGTAAACTCTTTGTGGCCAATATTCACTAACACAAGGGTGTAATCTTGTAAATTTAATGAACCCTTTTATGCTTAACAGTTTCTTTTGAATTTAAGTTGGATTTCGAATTCTATTTATGGTTGTTGCTCACAAAACTATTTTGAAGTTTAAATGACGAATTTTAGAATTCTAAGGACAGATTTGGTATCAAATTTTCATATTCTCATTGTGATGGTTTATTTTGAGGTTTAAATGAATTATTACGTTATTACATTAACCCAACTTCTTGGTGACAGGATGTATTTTGGTTACTCGAGTATTGATGGTTTTAAACTCGATTTTGAAATAAGATCCAAAGAATATGAAAGGTTTTGGTTAACATATTCATGATGCATGTACTTGTTTTATATATATTTATTGTGATGACTAAACTAGTTTATTTTTCGACTTAACACCGTGAGTTCTGGGTTATTAAAGAAGATGGCCCGTGATCCAGAATTTGGGGTGTTACAACTTGGTATCAGAGCAATGGTATTAGATCTAACTGGTCCTATAGGATGAGTCTTGCTATGCTTGCTTGTTGTTTGCCTGATTTTTATATACTAAAACCTAACACTGAATTTTATATGTGTGTCACTTGATTTCTTGACTTGTTTTCTTGTTTTTGTATATAAGCAAGTATAATAGAGGACAAGCAATTCTCTCTACTTGCTAACTCTAGGAATTTAACCCTCGGTGTCGAGACTCAACCTACCGATGGAAATCAGAACATGTGGCCGAACCGGTATAACTCCTTTCAAAGTTTCACTTCAATTCCTGAGAAATTCCTACTAAAAGCGGTTGACTTGGTGGATACCCGTGACTCCCAATGCCTAAATCCTAAGTGGGGATCAAAGTGGTTAGAACTAAGAACCTACTATCTTAGAACGAGGAGTTTCTATCTATCCAAACATAATCGATCTATTAGCTTCTGGATTCCTGATAGAAGTTTGACGGAGATTACTTCTGTCAAGAAAATTACTGGTGGTCGACCACTTAAACTGAAGGTAAAATTGGGCAAAGAACAAGACCCAATTGAATTATTTAATCTTTTTCGAGATCAAATCGATTATGAGGATGACAATAGGAGGACTTTTAGTTACATTCGAAATCGGCTTAACAACTTTAAATCTGAGAAAATTTTAGAAAATTGATCTATACCCATTCACATATATACTAGCTTTAATCATAGTTATAATATTGTGTGGTTGTGTTAAAATAATGGATCTTCTAGTACTAAATAAAATAAGCTTTTGCATGATGTGCAATCAAGTGTTTGAAGACCATTGAACCAATTATCATTTGGTTGTACTCACAACTGTATCCTTGTAGGATATGGCAAGGGGTGCAAATCAAGATGATGCCTTAGCTCAAGCTCTCCGCGAAATGACTGAGGCCTTACGTGAGACTAGGTCAGGGCCTCTTGTTTCACCTGAACTAAGTGAAGAAACTCGGACGATGACTATAATCCGAGAATTTCATCGCTATGACCCTCCAAAGTTTAAAGGAACTACAAATCCCCTCGAGGCTGAGAACTGGTTAGCTGATTTGGAGAAGAGAATGGACTTCTTACGTGTGGATGACATGCTTCGAGTGGACCTTGCTGTGTACTTACTCACTGAGGAGGCCAATCATTGGTGGTCATTGACTAAGCGCACAAAAGAGGTACGTGGAATGACATGGCCAGCATTTAAGCAAATATTTTTAGAGAAGTACTTCCCACTTGCCTCACGGAACAACAAGATGGGAGAATTTCTACAGCTCACTCAGAGGAATATGACGGTAGCAGAATATGAAGCAAAATTTGAGGAACTGTCACGCTATGCTCCACAACTCGTCGCCACAGAGGAACTTAAGGCTTTCAAATTCCAAGAAGGCTTGAGGCCTGGTATCCGTAGTAGAGTTGCACCTTTTCTACTTACTAGTTTCGGGGGAATTGTCGAACGAGCACTGGTCGTCGAGCGCGAGCATGAGGAATCCCAGAAAATCCATGCTAGGAAGAGAGACAACAATAGGAAGGATTCCTTCAAGCGACAAAGGCCAAATCCAACTCTGGGACAGAATACACAAGATAAGAATGGGGATAACTCCCAGCCGAAGAAATGTTACGAGTGTGGTCAGGCTGGACACATCCGCAAACACTGTCCTAGACTTAGACAACAACAACCTCAACAAGGTCAAGGAGGCCAGTATTCGAGGCCCAATCAGCAGCAGCAACAACAACGACCTCAGAACCAACAGAGGCCAACACAACCCAACCAACAAGGAAGGGCATTTGCGGCAGTCCAAACTGATGACGACGTGGATAATGCAGTAGTGGAAGGTACACTTCTTTTGTTTAATTCATGGGCAAAAATCTTATTTGACCCTGGTGCCACACACTCTTTCATATCGACTCAATATGTTCTATTATTAGGATTAGAGTCCGAACCTCTTAAATCCTCTTTATGTGTGACTACCCCAATAGGGAGTGTATGCTTGAATCGTGTATGTCGAGCTTGTGTTATTCGAATTGCCGATCAGGAACTCGTAGGGGACCTGATCGTTTTAGGGATGACAACCTTTAATGTCATCTTGGGTATGGATTAGCTTGCAACATACCATACTATATTTGACTGTTTTAAGAAGAGAATGACCTTCTCTTCTCGAGAAGGTGTCACATTTCAGTTTGATGGTGCGAGAAATCCACTCAACTCTCTCACCTCTTTGAGACACCAACACTAGAAGTTGAAACTCCTTTGTAGTTTAAGTTTCCTCGCTCAGCTAGAACTAAGTGATGATAAGAACGATACCATCACTAAGCGTATTCCGGTGGTCCAAGAATTCATGGATGTCTTTCCTGAAGAGTTACCAGGATTACCTCCAATAAGAGAGATGGAATTCATAATCGAACTTCTTCCCGGGACGACACCGATCTCCATGCCACCGTACAGGATGGCACCTGTTGAACTCAATGAGCTGGACAAACAATTATTAGAATTAAAGGAACGTGGTTTTATTAGGGAGAGTACCTCATCTTGGGGTGCGCCAGTTCTCTTTGTTAAGAAGAAGGATGGAACTCTCCGCTTGTGCATCGACTATCGACGACTAAATCAAGTAACAGTTAAGAACAAGTACCCACTACCAAGGATTGACGATCTATTTGACCAGCTTAAAGGAGCATAATACTTTTCAAAGATCGACTTAAGGTCTGGATATCACCAATTACTGGTACGGGAGGACGATATTTCGAAGACTGCTTTTCGAACTCATTACGGACTCTTCGAATTTCTTGTGATGCCTTTCGGACTCACCAATGCTCCAGCAGCATTTATGGATCTGATGAATCGTGTGTTCAGGCCATACCTTGACAAGTTTGTTGTGGTGTTTGTGGACGACATTTTGGTTTACTCAAAGACTTATGAAGAGCAAGCAGAACATTTAAAAATCACCCTAAAAACACTGAGAGGGCATCAGTTGTATACAAAGCTAAGTAAATGTGACTTCTGGCTATCAGAGGTCCAATTTTTGGGTCATGTCGTGACAAGAGATGGTATTCGAGTGGACCAACCTAAGATCGAAGCTGTGCTGAAATGAGAAAGACCGAAGAACGTATTCGAAATTCGCAGCTTCCTTGGTTTAGCTGGATATTACCGAAGATTTGTAGAGGGTTTTTCATGCTTAGCAGCACCAATGACTAAGTTGACTAAGGAGGGCGTGAAGTTCGTGTGGAATAAGGAGTGTGAAGAATCCTTTCAAGTGTTGAGGAAAAGTTGACTTCAGCACCTGTGTTAATTACCTCAGAGAGTGGAATAGGGTATATCATTTATAGTGATGCTTCCTTGAAGGGACTCGGTTGTGTGCTTATGCAACAAGGACGAGTTGTTGCCTACGCATCAAGACAACTGAAGGTGCACGAACAGAACTATCTAACTCATGACCTAGAATTGGCAGCCATTGTCTTTGCACTCAAGATTTGGCGGCATTATCTTTACGGAGAGAAGTTCGAAATCTATTCAGACAACAAGAGCCTACGATATATCTTCACACAAAGAGATCTTAATCTGAGGCAGTGTCGATGGATGAAATTTCTCACGTTGCATTACCATCCAGGTAAGGCTAACGTTGTTGCTGATGCATTGAGTAAGAAATCTTGTGGATCTCTAGCTTATTTAGGGGTGCACACTTGACAACTTTATGAAGCAATTGAAGGATTACGTTTAGAAAACAAGGAAGCAAAGGTTTGTGCCTTCAACGTTTTGGCTTCAAGTTTATTTTTGTGTATTGTTTTGGTATGTTTCGAAACACCAAGTCTGTAGGCCCACTTGGATACGATCCAATAGCTGATATTCGGTGTGATTGTTCTCCTCACCATGTAGATCATCATCACAAAAAATCATCACATTCTAAAACTTCTAACCCCATCAAAAGTTGACTCTTTCCCACACCGTTCTTCTCAGTGTTAACTTTCAATCAACTTTCGATCAACTTTTGAAGGGGTTATAAATTTTATAATGCAATGATTTTTTGTGAGGATGATCTACATGGTGAGGAGAACAACTTCACCAAATATCAACTATTGGATCATATCCAAGTGGGCCCCACAGACTTGGTATTTCGAAACATACCAAAATATTCATACAACAAAAATAAACTTTTGAAAAAAAAGTTTCTAAAACAAAAAAAAAGGGCGACAAAGGTATTGTCACCCCACAATCCCTTTGTCGCCAAACCAAATTTAAAAAAAA
>MVGT01003703.1:26948-51190 GCA_002174775.1 Macleaya cordata
GCGACAAAGGGAGTGCCGCCCTTCACTCCCTTTGTCGCCTTCTACTCCGTCTAGCGCCCTCTAGTCCTTTTGTCGATCCCTCTTTCCTCTATTCTCAGCCCCAAATATGAGTAGATTTGAGGCTGAGGGGATGAGTTTGAGGGATAACTCTCACTTTAGTACTTGACTTATCTCTCAAACCTCTCCAATATGGAGGTTTGAGGCTGCATAGTACTTGCCCTTACAAAATCTAGAATCAAGCATGTCAACTCCACAATTTTCTACCTAAAGGCAACGAGCTGCTGAGGAAACAAATAAGACACTGTTCGAAGTCTTGAGTCAAATAGTGCATTGACATTCCACTAAATAATGGCGTAAACAATTCCCCTTTTCCTTGTGGGCCTATAGTGTTGTGCCTCAAAACTGGCCGCATTACCTGTTTGAGGGACCCAATATATACTCCGTCTGAATTGAAAAACATCAGCATCGATAACCTTGATTGGGCTAACTGCAAAAGCAATGAAATGACAGTCTGGTAGAGTAAGAAGCCTTAGACGAGAGATGCACAAAGGCTACGCATGCACAAACATATCCCTAAATAAGTGCGCCGCCACATCGATGAGGTTGCTATTAATTCCTTCAGAGAAGGAAACTCATCCTGGGAAATAGTAGTTGTTTTCAAAAAATACCTCGACGCCTCTAGTGATTATTACAATTAGTTTGTCAGGGAATAACACTAAGGAACAATTAATTGTGAGTAGCTCGAGACATATTTGGCGTATGCAAATGTAATAAAAAAATTAAAAATAATAGATAGTACCATCACTGAACTGAACCTAGTTATTTAATATAATAATATCAAAATAAAAGATCAACATAGGTACTTAAAATAAAATACGTGACTATAAAAAATAACCACCTAGCATAAAATTTTGTGCAATGGTCACAAATCAATTATTCCTTCACACCTTTCTATATCCATTTGCTTTCAGTCTTGGCTTGCCAAATAATTTTCTCAATCGCATTTAGCTGAAACTTTAAGCCTGACATTCTTTTCTTTTTTGTTGCTCACTTCAAATTTTCATCATAAAGATCTCATTTGTTGTAGTCGTGATACAGGATTCAGGGTAACACATATCTTCCAAGTAAGAGTGCAGCTTAAGTGTAGATGTGATGCTATAAACCACCTTTTCTATCAGTCTTTGAACAGCCACCAAACAAACAACATCACCAAAGTATAGGTTTAGCCAATCTGACTGTATACATCACCTCCAAATTCCATTTGTAAGGAGCATGTACCTCAGAGCTTTGAAACTGCAGGCCTTCTTTATTTGTTTTTAGGATGAGAAAACTTGGATGGCACTTAACTAACTTGAGGATAGCTCATCCACTTAACTTCACACCTGCCAACCATTCTGTTTCGCTGTTTGAACAAGCTTGGCTGCCACTCAACTAGCTTAGAGGATCGCCATCAATTTCACCCAGTTTGTGCCACCATAGGTGTATCAGAAAATTTAACATTCAACAGACCATGAGGGTGGATCTCATTAATACCATACTCACTAGAAACCTTCTTCACCACAAAATAGTAGGCTATAGTAGTATCTATAGCATATAGGAGACAAGAAACCTAAATATAAAATAACATGACATCGGCATTCTCTACCTTACCTAGCACCCTTTGGATGAATATGTTCCCGTGTGTTTGTCTATTTCCTATTAAACCTATAAATCTTTGGTATATGTATTGTTACGTTTTCCTCTTAACAGTTCGGTCTTTTACTATAAAATAGGAAGATTCAATTAGAAAAAAGAAACAAAAATAAATAAATAAATTAATTAAATGAGTGGAACTAGTTTTTAAGAAGCATGAGTTTTCCAGGTAAGCTTTCAATTCATCAGCAGTTCTCTCAAGTCTCATAAATGGAATAGTACTTCAATCTCCTTCATCTTATGGTCTACCTACTCTTAGGACCATGCGCACACACACATGCGCGTGCGTCAGTCTAAAGATCAGCTTCTTCTTGATTTTGTATATAGACACATTTGACTAGATATTAAAGTGGTTGTTAGCGAAATACCCACAAGTGGTGCATTTGAAACAGAAGGAGCTATTTAATTTCTTTCACCAAAAGGACTCAATCTCCGTGTAGAGGGCCATTTTAAGAAGATTTAGGCAGTTGTGTTTTTTTATATCTTTACTCTCCTATGTACAAAATATGTAGCACATCACATCCTCTTCCATTTATTTGAATAGCAAGAGTTCTAATCTGGAACTGCATTTTCTTTAAATGACCAAAAATCTGATTTTATTCCTTGCTATGAATACAGGAGGCACCCACCGATGAATTTACTTGGACAGCCATCAGGTAGAAAGTCATCCATACCAAACAGTACTGCTACGCCATCGTACGGGAGGGTAAACATACTACCTCAAAGCCACCTTGGAAGGATATCACAGAAGTGGTCATTCATTGTCAATATAAAGTATCGAAATAGTCATTAAAGTGTCTTCTCGTCACAAAGATGTAGCTCAGATCAATTATTAGGATCTGAGGAAATCAAATTTACCTTCTTCAAAGAGCCCCTTATTCTTATTAGATGGATGCCTATATATATGGACTATTAATGATGTGGCTAGGCTATGTGGCATGGGCACATGTACTTGAGCTTTTTTCTTGTCTTCTATGGTTTTATTATAAAAACTATCATGTCCATTTTCTAAATAAATTTATTCTTTGTGTTTTGCTTAGGAAAAGTGTTGGTATCCCCTTCATGTTAATACATACGGAAAGTTTGGAATTCTACTTAAATCTATAATGTCAGGTCAGTGTTGGTTTGTTTAATTTTATTGGAAAGTTACTTGGTTTATTTCACATGATTTTGAAGTGAATCATTCCCTATGTCAAAGAGATTTCATGATATCATCTCTACCCAGTTTAAAACCAAAAGTTAAAAATCCTTAAAGATGATACTATTAAAAATTACAAATACGAAGAATTTCAAACTTTTTTTGAACTTCTTAACGACGGAACGAATTTTTCAGCATAATGCATTGCTATAGCTGAAAAGAATTGACTTACAAAGTCAAAGAACAATAGCAATTGGCATAAGAAGGGAATGCATGATGTTTTCATTACCTAAACCCTTCAAAACTATCGCCCAAATTGCCCCATTGTAAATGCTTTGTTAGGGTTATTTTGAAGAGAATTTTATCCAGCGTCCATAATATTGTCATTTCCAGAGGAGTTAGATCACTTATTAGAACAGCTTGCCTACTCCTTCACGGGCAGCACTAGTTTATTATCCTCATTATATCACCTTAGACCCATCTCCTTCATGGGCAGGTTGTGATTCCATTCCCGTCACCCAAACATGGCTTAATGTTTCTCAATAGACTTTGGGGAAAAGGAGTTGCTAGGGTTCCCAAATATCACCATTACATTTCAACCTCTTCAGAGAAACCAGAAATCCAAATTGTCGGACTATATTGAGCACAAATTCTTGGATATTCTCAGAAAGGCTTTCATTGCCTGATCCAACCAGAAATCCCATTATACATAACTGGAGAAATCCGTTAGTAGAGGAATACAATATCCTCATTAGTGTTTCTTAATTACGCCTACAAACTCTACCATGAGATTTCGGAACACAATTAATTAAAGTATTAAACTCTTCTATAATTGGAAACACAACCTTCATGAACAAGACATCTACAGTAGAAAGAACAAGCACCCATCTCAGAAATTTCCATAAAACAATAGAAAGAGCAAATTTTTGCCAATTAATTGAAGATAGGAAGGAGCATTTCCCACTAGAAAAAAAAAAGAAAAAGAACAGCGTGATGTTAACTATCTAGGGTTTTGGAGCTTACTTTTGAGTAATTTGGAGCATAAAGGAAAGCTGTAAATGATGGAAATTGGAGAATTAGGGTTTTGGAGACTAACCAAAGAAGTCGACGAAGTGTCTGTTCTGCTCCTCTGAGTCCTCTCTTTGCTACGGGTGAAGTTTTGGACTTTGTGTGGAACTTTTAGCGAAAAATGAATGCCGTTAGAACAGTTTGGTGGCGTATGGAAATTTATTGTTAAGGGCGCGCCCTATTTGGATGGCAGTACTTACTTAGGCAAGTCCCCAAACCAATGTTTTACTGGGGCAAGCCACTATTTTCTTGGGGCCAGCTCCTGTTTGGTAATAAGGGGGAGAACTAGAGAGAGAGAGAGAGAGAGAGAGAGAGGGGGGTAGGGACTAGAGAGAGAGAGTGAGAGAAGAGAGAGGAGACAGAGAGTGAGAGAGGAGTGGGTTTTTTTTAAACAATAGAGTGTAGCCGGCTTCTGATTACTGCTCAGAGCTTCTAAGTAGGAAATTTGATCCTCAATTTCTTGTAGTTATTGGTTTTTGGTTTTGGGTTTTGTGTTTTGGGTTTTGGGTTTTGTGTTTTAGGTTTTGGGTTGCAATTGGAGGAGAGAGAGAGAGAGATGAAGACGATTTTGATGGAGTTAATTCAGTCTGTGCAATTCCTTTGCACTTCACAGTTCTGGAGAATGTCTGTGTTATGGACCTTCTCTCTCCTCTTCTCCTACTTTCAGTTATGGTTAGACAGAGTTATCTTTCGGAATTCACGATCCTACCCTCGCTGCTCTCCACCCTTTATCACTCCATCAACTAAACGTCCCATCTGTGTTGTCACCGGGGTAATCTCGTCCACCCTCAATTTCTTGCTTACTTCATTCTTCTTCAATATGTATGTATGTATGCTTGATTGTGTATGTAATGTATGATAATTGCAGGCCACTTCTGGTTTGGGTGCTGCAGCTGCATTTTCTCTCTCTAAGGAGGGATTTTTTGTCGTTCTAGGTATCTTTCTCTTTCTTTCTTAGTTGATTTTTAAGATTGAATTTATCGATCCCAACCCTGTAATCTAATCTGTGTAAAACTTTTGCAAGTATCTCTTCAAATGAATTTACCAATCAAAAAAAAAAAAAAACCCTTCATATTTGAATTTAATATGTATGATTGATTTTATTGTTCGCTTTATTTTTCTCCTTTTCTAATCACACATGAATGGATGTTATTCAAAAATTTTAATTTTGTAAGTAGGACGAGTGACCTACATTTTTAATTCTGTGTCAGTGCTTGAAATTGTAGGAAGAGATTGGAGCAAATGGAAAGAAAAAATAGAGGATGAATTCCAATTTCACTTTAATGAGACAAGCTATAAAAGTACTGCAGTATATGATAATTAATAAGATGGATCAGATTACAGAAGTTTTGGGAAAGAAGAAATTAAACACAGGATTGGAGATTCAATACTAAAAACAACAATTATAACTTGAGAGTATTTTGGTATGTGATTTTTCTACCCCACAGTTACATCAAAGATGCTTGAAGTTACATCATAATGGACAATACACCTTTTTTTTGAAACGAATAATGGACAATACACCTTATGATATACGCATTTTCGTTTTGAAGATTATCTCTCTGAATTGTTAAAACTTAAAACCCAGTTTTATGAAATCTTCAATTTCGCTGACTAGGTTACTATGTGGTTGGTTACGTGGGAGATGAGCAATAAGCCATTCTTTTGTACTTCTTAATTTGTTACCATTTGATAACAAAGTATGTATATTTATTAAACATAAATTGATAATGTAAATGTACTGAATTAAGGTCTAGAAGTAGTTCCTGCTAGTACGAAAAGATCGGTTGTACGAGGGATTAAAGAATGGTGAGGTTCTTATTATGGAGGGATAAGTTAGAATTATCTTCCAGTTCAGTCTTTTCTATCATTAGTAAAAAATCCAACGTTGAACAAAATATTTCAATTTTTTGGGCAGTTTATACCCGCAACTTGCTGTCCAAAGACCTAGCTAATTTACTGTTGATGCATCTGATATAATGCAATGAGGTCTGGACCATAATTATTCATGTTCTGTTATGCTTCATTCATTAGATATGCAAGAAGCACCTTTCTCTATTTTGGAGCAACGATAATGTCTTCTATTGGTATCACAGCTATTTGACTGAAGTCAACTGTCATCCTTGCAGCTGGGCGTAGTAGTCAGAAGCTATCTAAGGTACATATAGAAAGTTTTGTATTATCATATGCATCTCCCTTTTTATTCATTTATTTATCATCTCTTCCCCTTGTTGTGAAACAGACAGTTAAAGAGATCAAGCAATGGCATCCAGATGCCCATCTCAAAGCATTTCAGGTTGACTTGTCATCCTTTGAGTCAATGCTGAAGTTCAAAAGATCACTTCAGCAGTGGCTCTTGGATTCAGAAATGGATCCCTCTATCCAACTTTTAGTAAACAATGCTGGGATATTGGCAACATCAGGAAGATTAACTGCTGAAGGCTTTGACCAGTAACCATCTAATTTCTTACGATTTGTTTTTTTTTTTTTTTTGGGAAGGGAAAAAATATTTTTTTCATGCTTTCAGTACTCCTCTGACTGGATATTCTGATAAGATTTAATTCTCCCCTTCTTTTTCTTGTGATATGCATACTTGAAATATCTAAACATGCATGGCAGGGCCATTACCGAAGTAATTGGTGGTTGATGAAACCTTGCAGCATGAATTTGCAATTCAGACTGTACATTTTGTTAGTTAAATTTTTTAAAGGAACAACAAAACTGATGTAAAGAAATGTAAAGTGGCTCTTGAGTAAACAGACAGTGCCATTTTACACTACATATGGTGCGATATTTTGAATCCACCATTTCATTATATATGTATTAATGGAAGCAGTAGTATGTTGCTTCTAGAGAGATAATTAATGGGGTTACATAACTTTATTATTATTATTATTATTATTATTATTATTATTATTATTATGATTATTATTATGATTATTATTATTATTATTACTATTATTTTTATTATTATTAATGGGGTTACATAATGAGTTTTCATACTTTTTCAGTAGTAATGAAAACTATAAGAGAGAGTAACCTTGGCTTGGGGAAAGAGACTTGGCCGACACGGAACCAACATGGCTAGGTGGTTACATGTTTATAGTTTTTTTTCTTTTTTTTTGTGAAATTCATGAAGGCCTATATATTTTGTGGGGTTGTAAGAAAAGTTGGTTTGTAAGTCGGTAAGATATGATGAATTCCAACCCGCTGAAACATAGAGTATTAGTCATTTGATTCAATCTTAACTCAATAAAAATTTCATTCTGTGATTTAGGAACTTCTGAAGTCCTCTCTCATTTCATGCTTCCAATAATTTTATTTCGTCTTATGTTCTTTGTGATTATGGGGAGGTCTCTAGCTATTTCCCTGTGCTATAATCTAGGAGTAAACAAAATTAGTTATTTAGCTAGTGCTGGGGATCATTGGAAGTCATCACCTTCTTGTGAATCCATGGATGACGTGCTAATAAATTCACCTTTGCATCCCAGGATGATCGGGACGAATTACATTGCTGCATTTGCTCTGACCAATCTTCTCTTACCACTACTGAAAAGCAGCTCTGTTCCTTCTCGGGTAGTGAATGTGACCTCCTTTACGCATCGCTGCGGTATGTTTCTAATTGGGTCTGGCTATATGATTCATTCCGGTTAATGTTACGACAATATTCTTGCACACTAGCATAGGCTAGCTTTTGACTAGAGCTGTACATGTGAGGCTGTCTGTCACTCTGATCGGATTTGTTCAAATCCTCTATCTATTTATCTATCTCTATCTCTATTTCCTGCATTTTCCAGATCTTCTATTCTGTGGCTTAGTCTCTGTCATTTCTTAACCTAAATAGTCTGGCATCTGGTACAGCTACGGGGACTAAAACAGAAAGAACAGTGTTTTATGTGAGAATTCTGACCAGATAATTTGATGTGTTATTTTATTCTAACTCTTTCATCCCTGCAGTATCTGATATACTGGTCGACAAAGAAACATTGGTTGGGAACTTTTTGGTATCAAAACAATACCCTTGTGCTCAAGTTTACGAATACAGCAAACGTAAGTTGCAATGCAAAAGAAGATAAGTTTAAAGAGATATTCCCATTCCTATATTTTGTCATACGTGCCTAGTTCTAATTGGCACCTATAAATTCTCTGTCAACAGTTTTCTTATTGCTGTTGTCTTACGAGCTTCATCGGCAATTTTGCTTTGGTGATAAATCTCATCAAGTCTCTGTCATGTATGTATTTTACATAGTTTTATGTTTTTTTTCTTTCTTTCTTTCTTTCTTTCTTTGTTTTCTTTTTATTTTATTTTTATTTTTATTTTTTATTTTTTTTGACAAGGAGAATATAGTTGTGTTTATGTTTTGGTTATTCAACCTTTTTATTATGAACGGCTATTGCTCACAGTAACTGTCATAGATTCTAATTATGGTTTGCAAACATAACATCAGAAAACATGGTGCACAGGCAGGGTCTTCAAATCCGCAGTTCAATGGGCATCAAGCAAGAGTTAGGAGATGTTGACGCAAGTAGATGATCACATAGATTATATGCCAAAGTATGCCTACAGTCCAAAAGTGTGATGTCTGGATAACCATGACGCCTGATTTAGATCTCATGCTTGATCCATTGAATGGTGGGTCCCACCCCAATATGCACCATCAGTCCCATTCTGGAACTGTCACTAGTGTATATACTAAGATTATAGTTTCTTTTTTTTTATTTCGTTCTTGTTTTTCTTTTTTGTTTCTAACCGTATTAGTGATTTTGCACTTCAGCATCTTAGAGTCATGGGAGCTCTAGTTCTCACTTAGAATCAAGTTTTAAGTAACTGTTTCTGCTTTTGACTATATGGTTGCTATTTAAATCGAACAGTGCTGCAGATCCAGGGGTAGTTGAAACCAACATCATGCGGGAAGTTCCCTCACATCTTTCCTTTCTGGCTGTTACAATTCTCAGAATTTTGGGCCTTCTGCAATCTCCTGATAATGGGGTTGAATCCATTATTGATGCAGCTCTTGCTCCTCCAGTAAGTTTGGCCTGCTTTCATCACTGTATCAAGCTGCCTCTAAACGTCTTGTTGTAGAGTCTTGTTCCTAGTCTCTATTTTTCCCCCCTATATATAAGGCCAGAAACTGGTCAGAAAACACATGCATCTTTTTTTGATCTGTAAGGAAGAAAAAAAAAATGCAGTTTGAACTAAGTAATCAGGTTTTCTGCTAGATGAACAATTACTTATCTTGCTTTGAAGCTGGCCTGAAACTGATGCTTCTGTTGCTGGCTATTTAAAACGACATGGTTGAAATGTGTTACTGACTTTGATTAGTTTGACTACGAATCTCAGCACAGTAATGGCATTGTTAATCCTTGCCTAGTTTGATCACTTTATGAACTGATAATTCATAACAATCATTGCAACTCCCATAACAAGTTGTCTTACTATTTTTTTTCAACCTTGCGGTCACTTCATGCAGCATCTGATTCTATGTAACAAATATAACCCATCATTTGCAAAGAATTTTGTGTAAATTTACTTATGTTCAAGATGAGTGATGAGGAGTTTTGTTGCTATGAATTTCAGGAAGTATCAGGGCAATACTTCTTTGGAGGAAGAGGAAGGGTGATCAAATCCTCTGCACTTTCTTATGACACCAAACTTGCAGAAAAACTGTGGACTACTTCCTCTCAACTGTTTCTAGAACTTCAGCTTGCATACAAGGATCAAGCTTCATAATTTCAAAATCTGCTACTTAGAAAACAAGGTACTTCTTTCTAGTGGAAAATTATCTCCCTTGATGAAATATATATCATCCTAACTTCTTGGAAGCTTAATGACGTGCAATACTTGTAATGTATCTTGAACGGGCCTTCCCAAGTGAGTTTCAGTTTATCTCTCTGAAGGGGCACATACGAACTCAAATAGCTGACGCAAGAATACTTGCAGAATGGAAGATATGGTTTTTGAACGTTATAGATTTTAGACTAAAACACTGATGGTTAGGATCGAACAAAATAGCTACGCTAGCTAGAAACTTAGAATTAGAATTATGTATCAACTCTTTTTGTAGATGAATGAACACTCCTTACTTCTCCGTAGTTCTTCTCAAAATGCTACTCGGGTTCTCTTGCTTAATTTTAATGGGAATTGTTTGCTAGCTCAGAATTCTTGGAAATTTTATGGTTTATACATCTTCGACCATCACCTGTACACCATGGCTGAATTGGTTCAACTCGGGGAATGTCAAATGATCTCCCAACAGTCGTTGATGTCGGGATAACTTTTCCTATCCTATACGTAAGTACATGCAAAATGCTTTTGAAGGAAGTAGTATGTAGCAGGGGTTTATTTATCTTTTCACCTAAAATAGTTTAATTTAAACCCACTAATATGTTTACTCTCTCTCTCTATACATATATATATATATATGAGTCCGGATCTATGTACATCGTTATTCTTACACTGATTATAGGGCCCACATGGTGAGGAACTAAGGGCTGATTTTTTATGAGAATGATCTACAAGATAAGTAGTACATCCCTGCTAAAAATCTTATCATTCTAAAATTTGTAGCTCTATCAAAAATTGATCTGAAGTTGATTAAAAATTAACAGTGAACAATGAACAATGAGAAAAAGAGCCAATTTTTAATGGGGCTAGCAGTTTTAGAATAGGGTAATTTTTTGTGAGGATGATCTACGAGGTGAAGAGAACATTCTAAAAAAATATCAGTTCTTAGATTAACTTCATGTGGGTTCCACATGCCACTGTACATGTAAAATGTACAAATAATGTTGTATCCCGATCCGTTCTATATATCTTTTAGGGTTAATTTAGTTTACCCCCCAGAATAATTGGCCAATCGGACTTACCCCCCTCAAAGATCAGATATTGAACTTACCCCCTCAAACTAACGGTTTCCGTGATTCTGCCGTTAGAAGGCACACGTGCGTCTCGCACGCTCCATTTTTTAGGGGGGTAAGTCCGATTAGCCAATTATTCTGGGGGGTAAACTAAATTATCCCAAAAAAATGGTGTAGAGAAGAAATTAACCCTGAGAGAGACACCAAAATGGAGATATGGGTGTTGGTGTTTAGGGATTTGATATTGACCATATAAAATTTAATAGAACTTCACTATAATTGACCATATAAAAAAGATAAAAATATTAACCAATTATTCTAATTTACAAGGACGAACTTGAAAGACCCTCTTATCAAAGACACCAGGTGAGATTTGAAGAGAATTTGAACTATTTCCATCACTAAAAGCTCAAGTTCGACAAACAATGGTGATTCCTCCCCACCATCACCCATCTCTCCATTTTGGTATCTCTCTCAGGGTTAATTTCTACTCTGCACCATTTTTTTTTGGGATAATTTAGTTTACCCCCCCAGAATAATTGGCTAATCAGACTTAACCCCCTAAAAAATGGTGCGTGCGAGACGCACGTGTGCCTTCTAACGGCAGAATCAAGGAAACCGTTAGTTTGAGGGGGTAAGTTCAATATCTGATCTTTGAGGGGGTAAGTCCGATTGACCAATTATTTTGGGGGGTAAATTAAATTAACCCTATCTTTTACTATATAAGGGGCTGCATCAGCCAATAGTAAGGGGTGGATGCAGCCCCTAAGCCGTTGAGTATTTAGAAAAGGGAGGAGAGAGATAAGGAGAGAAAAGTGAGGGAGGGAGAGCCGCCAAATGAGGGACGTGCCAAGCTGTAGGCACGTCCTCACCCTATTTCTCTTTTTCTTTTTTTTTTCTTTTTTTTTTTTAAAAAAAACTTTTTATAAATATCTATTGTGTCTTATAACCTTATTTATTTACACTTGGTTTACACTTTTCAGTGGAGTCGTATGGAGTCGATCCAAGGGCTGATTTTTTTGGACGATGATCTCCTCGACGAGTAGATCACATCTAACTAACATCGTTATCAGTGTACTCACATAATATCTATTTTATTTACATTTGGTTTACACTCCACTTGTACCAATTTTAGAGCTCATTCAAATTTGATTCAAGGGCTAATTTTGTGTATAGAAGATCTTCTCGATGTTCAGATCATATTAGTCTAGGATTCATCTACAAGTGGCACCACATATAAATTGATTTTTTTAATAATAACGCATCGCAAAATTTGTCAACTCACACGCGCGAAGGGGCAAAATGAGTTTGTCACGTGTGTGGGTGGTAATACGCGTGGCGCGTTTGGACATTCAACCTACCCACGCGAAGCGCGTGTGGGGAGGATGGATAGCCAATTTACACGCACGAAGTATATATAGTTCTCTTTCTCCAAAAGTTTATGAAATGTCGTTTTTTTTGTGTGTAATGAAATGTCGTTTTCAAACCTAAAACATGAAATTCTGTTCTTCTATTAATACAATTTGAGTCCATGGCCCATGGTTGGTCTCATGTCTCATTGGCGCCTTGTAGACAGCAAGGGATTGTCTTTACTCTCTTGGGTCCATCCTCAAGGCGCCAGCTTTGTCCTATACTCCAACTGGGTACAACTAGCCAAAGTCCTCCCTGTCCGCCGCAAAGTTGTCGATGTTGTTATGAGCATCAGCCAAGTCAGCACTGGTCCGCCACACATGCCATTCTTAGTCATCACATGGTCGTTGGTGGTCTACCACATGGATGGTCTCTAGTTGCCACATCACAATGTATCTTCTGTGTAAAGATATATCTACTGACCAGGTGTTGTCTTGAACTTGAGTTGGCTTAACTGTTGTAGAACTATAGGCACTAAGGTTTGGAGTCATGAGAAGAAGACTACATGGAAAAACCCCATTGGGAATGTTGCCGCATGTCAACCTTATGCGTAGGACGAATCGCATTGTTGGGTTTAAAAGGCCAACCAAGTGTTAGAATGGAATTACATTTTTGACAATGCCATTTCATTTCGGTCATCCAAATATGACCTCAATGAGGGTTAAAAAGCTTCAGTTCTTAAGGCGAAAGTTCCTCTCGCTTGTTGCTCTTTACCTTGAACTTTAGTGACTAGAACCTTAGTATAGGGTGACGCTCCCGCTCCAAACGTCGCGTTTTTGCTCCGAACCATGCTCTAACGTTCACTTTTCGAAGGCATTTTGAAACTAAAAATATTTTTTATTCAGCCGTTTCGACACTTCCGCTCCTGCTTCGCACTCGCTACTTACCCCTGAACTTCACATCATGTCAGTTTGTCTTATTCATAGTTATCACTATCTACAGAGGTATCTTTTTTAAAAATTGCTAGGGGATCCGAAAAGTTGACCTTAAATGCTGACATAAGTACAATGCAAACTACATTTAGCTGCTACATCATTGGGGTCAGCATTTAGCTAGGGTCAAGATTTTTGGCCGCTAAGTATTTTCTATTTTAAATTGCTGATTTCTGTCTTAAAATATGCCCATTTTAATCTTTAGTCTAAATCACTAGGGTCAGCATTTAAGTCTTAATCTATAATAATCCTAAATGTTTTGAAGCTTTCAACCATTCACCGAAGCATTACTTGTCAGCAATGGGGCTTCAATGTTCATACAAGAGACAAATTCAAAACAAATATACAATGGTGCTGAGTATATAATCAAATGTTGAAAGGGTAGTTTTATCAATGGTGCTAAATAAATAAAGACTTGAGCTATGAATGTTATTGAACTCATGATTTGGATTCTAAAACATGTTCAGTATTAAGGCCTTGTAGGGCTTGCTTGGGAAACGTTTTTCATGTAAAACTTTTTCTCATGATTTGGATTCTAAAACATTTTCCAGCTCTTTATGGCTAGTCGATAATAGTTTCTACATTTTTTTTCTTTTTCTTGTTTTGAACCATATTATTGTCTTGGAAGGGGGAAGAGCGCGTTAAAGGGGAGGAGATGGTTTACCGGTTCGATAATTGTTACAATGTTTTTCAGGATGGAAACCATTTCCGAATGTTTTATTATTGCAAATAAGGAAAAGACTTGGAAGGAAAATATTTTCTTGCACTAGAAGCTAACATTCAAAAGAAAAAAAAAAAAAAAATCACTTTTCCAAAGCAAAAAACCATTCAGGTTCCAAAGTATCACTTGAGACTGTCCAAAAGATCATGTATAACTTGAATATTACAATTTACAATGGTAAAAAACCCATGTACTGAAGAACCCTAGAAAGAAAGAATTCACTCAAGAATTCACTCAAGAATTCACAATACCTAAGATCCTTCAAAGAGGAAAACCAACAAAAGTAGTGAAAATTAAAACACACTTAAGTCTTATATGGGCACCCAAATAGAAGCTGATATCAAAGGCCTTGATTTCCAGCACAAACCCAACCTGCATTTCTCATGTTGCACCCAGTATCCTCCATTAAAAAGACCAACCAAGAACTTGGCTTGGGAAATATTACAAGAACTCATTGGGATGGTCTTATAACCCTTCAATGATGAAAACCCATCTTTCCAAAACTTCTTTTCAGTATTCCCACAAGGAAATTGCTTTAAACAGTCTAGGATCCTAAGCCCCAAAAACTCCTCAATCAGCTTCAATCCCACCTTGTAGCCCTTACAAAAGCTATTGATTAGTGAATCAGATAATGCAGTGTAGTGATGGAAAGCCTCACAGAAGAACTCTACAAAGGACATTGATGGGATTTTTGAAAAATTCAATAGCTCTTCTTCTGCTAAAATAACCATTTTGGGTGATAGTTTAGTAACACCATTTAGAAAACACTTAACTGATGAGAAGTTCCTGTGGGGCATATGTAGTTGATGGATCATACAGTTCGCTATTAGGTTTTTACTCACTTCAATTCCTTCAAAATCTTCTTCTTTCTCTATCAACATTTGATCAAATCTGAATGGCAGATAGATTGAATCAGCAAACTCTTTCAGTCTTCTACCAGTTTGTTGAATGAGGCCCATGTTTTGTGGGTCTTCAACAACTGCAATTATTCTCAAGGAAGCTCCCTTCCTTAGTACTAGATCAATCATCAATGGTGGCCATTGGATTCCTTCCATCACGTCGAAGTCGATAATTTGAACCTCCATTTCTCCTCGTGTGGCCTCTAGGATTGCTTGGTTTGCTGTTAAGTGTGCGAATTTCACGTAAGGGGTCAGCTCTTGGAGCATCTGAAAGGCAGACATTGTGTCTGTTTGTCTATGAACAGGCTTTTGTAACAGTTCAGGAGCATTAAAGCTCTTGTATTGTAGGCCTTGTGTGAAGAAGAAAGCTAGTTTATTAAAAGCGTTTTCGCCATTTTCTCGATAAAAAAGGCGACTTTTGAGCTTTTCAATCACTGTAAACGCGAGTGGCCAGTTCTCCGCTTCAACAGCTTCAGCTCCTGTCAGTAGGAGATCTGTTATGCTGCTTTCCTCCATTAATTCTTCCTGAATTCCCTTCAAATGAGAATTATCCTCCATTAGAACTGCATTCTCAGTTTCTTCTTGATTCATCTCTGAACCCAATTCAGTACCAGCTACCTTTTCAAGACCCATTATAGTATCTTGATGTTGAATTGAATCAAAGTTCAACAGAGAATCTACTTCAAACATAACAGGATTCGGGATTAAGTCGTCATCAATCTCCATTGCCAGTAATCGTTCAATGTAGCTTTCATAAAAAACACAATCTTGGATGGTATTTGTGAGTGTGGGTTCCTCTGTATTGAAGTTGAATGAAGCTTCCAACCTGCATTCATGGTGTTCTTCCATGAATAAGGGCTCATGAAGCAGATCTCTCACTTCACAGTCCATTAGATTCTTAGTGGATGATTGAAAACTGAAGTGCTCTGATGGATATCCACTGGTTTCCATCTACACAATACACTTGAAAACCTAAGCTAAGACTGCTTCATGCTTAAATATTGGATGTAAGGAATGTCTCATTGGGTGCAACCAAATAAACTAAACATACCAGTGGCCTTCCATGGCTCATGTTAGTGACATCAGTAGGAGTTATATCTAGAATAAGCCGGCTCTACAGTATCAAGTAATCCTACTTAATTTCAGCCCTACTTAAAAGATCAAATGTAGAAGTTTGGTGATATAAGCATTGAATCAGTTGGCGGTTTGGTAAAATCTCTTGAAGTATAGATTGGCTTAAAATAAGTGATTTTTTATGAAGTCGAATCATTTCACTTTATCTAAAATCTTAATTGCATGATGCTTTTTTTTTTTATCGAATTACATGATGTTTTTGACTTCCTTTTGATTCTTACAAATTTACCCACGTATTCCACATCTTTTTAAGTCTTTTCCGATTAAAGTCGATTCAGAGCTTAAATTCATTTTTACCAAAAGCCATCTTAGGTGGGGTTATTCAATCCCGATTCTAATGGACTTTCATGGACCAAGTGAAATTAGGTTGTATTCAATTAAGACTTTGAGGGGGAGTCTTGCAAATGTCTATATTATTAGTTGTAGACTTTAAAGTCTATAACTTTGATAGATTTACCTTCTTGATGGACTTTGAAGGACTTTTGTGTATAAATTGGCTTGTATAAAATCCAACCAAAATAGATGAGATTGTAGTCGACTTCACATCTCTCTCCCAGCACCACCACTACCATGCACATCCACCTCAGCACCACCACCGTAAATACTAAAATAATATTATAATTATACTTCCTAATAATTTTAATGAATATAATAATTAATAATAAGCATAAATATGAATAATTGATAATAAGTAATAATTCTAATTATTATTCATTAGAATAATTAATATTAATATGAACGAGAGGAAACTTCCAAAACATCTAATATGAATTTATTGAGCCTATTTAATCCACCAAATAATATATGAATATATTTTGTCCAAAAATAAAATTTAGACAATTTATCCTCTTAACTAAATCAAAGTAATCCTTAACTATAGGTGCATAGTAGCACCAACTAGTTCTTTTTTAATTTTATTTTTAACATAAAAATATCATAACTTTAAAAATACAAATTAAATTTTCACAAAATTTATATTTTTGGAAAGCATTTGTCGAGATCTTTAAAATGAGACCAAACTAATACTTTTTTCTAAAACAAAATTTACTTTTTTTATGCAAATTTGTTTTTGCGCAAAATAAAACTCTATTTTTAACCATTTGTTTTATCTAGATTGCATCTTTGCATGCTTCAAAACTAGGTAGCATAAAAAAAAAGAAGGATCTCAACGATTATTTTTTAAACATATAAATTTCGTCAAAATCTGTTACTAAAAATTGTGTGCAAAACATTAACTGTAAAATATTCTTCTACAAATTATTAGAGAACTACTTCTACAATTGTCAATTAGTACCTTTTATCTAGATTGCAATTGATCTTCATATTTGCGAGTCTCAAAACCAGGTAATATTAAAAGAAGAAGTGAAGATCTTGAAGAATGCTTTCAAAATTTATAAATTTCGTCAAAATCTGTTACTCAAAATAGTAGGCAAAAATATTTTTGTTTGTTTCTACAAAAATATTTTTGTGTAAATTTAGTGATTTTGTTTTTAAAAAAAAAAAAATTCTTGACGGGTATAGTTTTGAAGATCTCAAAGTGCTATCCAAATAAAGAAGATAACTAACTTTTTCTTTCCAATAGTTGTACAAGTTATAAAAAGACAAGAATGTGATTGAAAAAAAAACAAGAAGTCCAACATTTTCAAGATTTTGTGGAAGTCCATTAAAATCAGGATTGAATACGTCTGTGTTGGAGAAAATAGGGTCTAGATTAAATTGTGCAGCGGAAACAAATAACTATTTTCCCTTCACAGGATCACATGAGGATACATGAATTAAAACAATAACTTGAAGATCAGATACATACCGTTTAAACGCTTGCATGTAATCACAGATCTTCCTCCTACGTTCTGGATCAGTCGTNACACTTCATACAAATAATTTACTTACAACATCATCTTGTGAACAACACTTAATCCATCATATGAATAAAGTAATAATATAGTATCATGCTTATTAATAAATATAATTTATCAATGTTATCAATTTAAATTGTTTTAGGGCATAAATCCCAACAGTCTGTTATTATCCCATGTAAACAAAGATTCTTCTATGTTTCGAGCGGTAAGTAGAGTAGAAAATACCTTTATACTCTTTAGTTTAATCTTAGGGTAATTGGTTCTAGTCGGGTTTTGTCTATTGCAAATTCTATCTGTCCCAAGGTGTTGTGAGCCTTAAATCTTGTACTCTACTTAAACCAAATACAAACTAATAATTGTGTGAACCTTTCTATGATCCGACGATGATCAGAATGATAGAATCAAATGATCTATTAATTTGTTTGGAATTTTTATATCAAACAGTTAGAATTAAAGGACCATCCAGTGTTTTTGAATTATGACATACAGGAGAACAAAACGACCATACGACACATTGATGACCGTCATTGGTCCAAGGTACAAAACCAAAGGCTAAGTTTTTTTTTTTTTTTTTGGTACTTGGCTTATATTATTTTAAAGGTTTGGCCGTTTAGAAGGAAAAATGGGAGCAAGTAGACATGGTTGACATATGCAATAGTGAAAGGAGACGTAGGCACGCACAAGTGGGTTTGTAATGTTTTTTTTTATCGAAGTGGGTCTGTAATGTATACTTTGTTTTCTTGTGAACAAAGAAACCCTAGAAAAGTGAATATGAGGAGAATATTCTTTTGTTCCCCAAGAGTTTAGTGACTTGTTCTTTGATTCAAAATTTCTTAGATTCCAAACGATCACATGGCTTCACGTCACAAAGCTTTTGTTCTCAGTTATCTTCACAAGTATAATATATATAAGGGAAGGATTATATATATAGGAAGAGGGAGGTTATTGCACCCCCTCTTAGAACGCCCCCTTGTAAGGCCTCCATCCGTGGGGTCCACATACGATACATCTAGAGGCTGATTTTTTTTAGAGGATGTTTTCCTCACTATTTATATCATCATATTTAAAAATCAATTCATTCTAAAACTTCTAACCCTATCAAATAAGCTTTGAAAAATTGGTAACTATTTGGTAATTATTTGAGGTGTTAAATAGTGACTAATTTTTAAGGACTAATTTGATAGGGTTAGAAGTTTTAGAACGAGCTGATTTTTTAATATAATGATATGCATAGTAAGAAAAACATCTTCTAAAAAAATCAGTTCTTCGATGCATCACCTGTGGATCCCACAGGCGGGGTCGTTATAAAGAGGCGTTCTAAGAAGATGTGCAATAACCTTTCTCATATAGGAATTGAATAAGAGGTGGTTAGGGTTTTCGTTGACACGTTGAACATACATTTTTTTATTCGATAGTCCCATAAGATTTATCATTTAGGGACGTTGATAAGAAACTTCCATTAGCAGCACTGTCTTATCTATTTATACTAGCAGAGGTCAACCCGTGCCTCTCCTAGTCATGATTCGTTCAATGTCTTCTTCATTTACATCAACCATTTTAAGTTTAAGTATAATTACAATAATAGTTGAAAAAAAAAATTTGGGAATTTTAAATTTTGAACATGTTAGAATACCGCCATTATGTGCATTTGTTGGCATTGCCAATAGACTAATATTAAAGAGAGTCCTAGCATTTTGTATGAGCCATCCTACACTATGAGCCATCCTAGTTTTACTAAAATCTCACTTTGAGCCATCCTAGGAACCCACTATGAGCCACCCTCATCTATAATAATAAATATTAATTATTTAGTTCAAACGGACTCAATGGTCCATTTAAATTTAGTTCAAATAGACTCAATGGTCCATTTAAATTTAGTTCAAACGGACTCAATGGACTTTTTGGATCCATAGGCCAATTTTTTTTTTTTTTTGTTTGGATATTTTCAACAAGTTGGTATTGAATTTGTACTGACACCAATTTGTTGACATTTGGTTTTTATTCAACTTGTGTTGGAAAATTGGTGTTAGTTTACATCAAAAAAACTTCTTCCGCAATATACAATGTGTGTGTTTTTAAGATTGGAAACGAACCACGAAGTCAGTTTACGTTAAATATGAAACAGACCACTAAGTCAGTTTCATGTGTACATAAAATGGACTACTAAGTCAGTTTCTTGTGTACAGAAAACTGACTGTGTAGTCCGTTTATAGTCTTCGTGTTCAGAGTTTCGGGTCCGTTTCGCTGTAACTTTCGACTTTGGAGAACACACGATTTTACCGGTCAAAATTAGAAAAAAAACATCTAATATGTTTGCTCTCTCTTCTCTTTCAAATAAAATCCACTAAAGAAAGAGAGATAGAGAGAGAGATCTGAAATCTCTTTCTCTTCTCTTCTCTTTCTCTCTCTTCTTTCACTTTTCTCACTCTCTCTCTCTCTTTCTCTCTCTTATGTCAGTCATTCTCTTTCTCTCTTTTCTCTCACTCTTTCGCTTTCTCTCTCTTTCTCTCAGTTCTCTCTCTCGGTGATGGTGGAGGTGGAGGGCGGTGGACGTGAAGGCGATGGGGATGGTGATGGTGATGGTGATGATTTTAGGGGCGGGGAGTAAAACAAAAAAATAAAAAGATTTAGAATTTTTTTCTAAAAAAAAAATTATTTTATTATTAAATAGTGAGGATGGCTCATTGTAACGACCCAAAATAATTTTGTTGACTTTGGTGAGTCAAGTTGAGTCGAGTCCAACGCTTCAATCGTAGAACCTATTAGGTGTTAAAATAATTAAGTCTAAGATTAAATAATAAGTTTTTTTTCAGAGCATAATTTTAAGAATCGAACCGTAAAAATGGATAGATCTCGAAAAGTTATTCAATTTTGACTACTCACGCGCGAAAATCAGACACTAAATGATCCCAAACCAAGGCCGGAACACGATTTGGACTGGTACCAAAGGTACCTGCGATTTTGATCCCAATTTTGACAATTGTGCTTTATTAGATGTGTATACACAGGCTATATGTGTGTGTGATATACTAAAAACTATCATTAGAAGCTTTGTATACATAATTGTGTGTGTGTATTATGTAACAAAGACTTATTTTATATGTAATATTATATATAATATATAGTTTCTAATTAAGTGAGTTATTTCAACTCCACCGCCCTATTCTTATATTGAGATTAGAGAGAGACTTCTCTCTTGGGTTTACTTCAAAAAAAAAAAAAGGAAAGTAGAAAACAGAGGAAAAGAAGAAGAAGGAGAGAAGGAGAAAGAAAGAGAAGAAGAAGATGATGACGATGGTCCGATGGGGAAATCGTAGGGACCATTTAATTTGTTGATTGAGGTATTAATTTGGAACCCTAGCTCTTAATTTTGTTTTAATTAGATATTTTATGTTGTTAATCCTTAGTTTTCAATTTTAAGGTTAATTTGCTAATAGTTTAAGGTTTGATTAGACTTTTTAAACCCTTAATTGATGAAATTGATAATTAGGAAGGTTGATTTTGACCCAAATTTATTGTTTTGGGTTAAATTGAAAGATTTGGAGGTCTAAATCAATTGAAGAGGATATTTAGAGCAAATTGGGTTGTAATCCTAAATCCCTTATTTGATTTGATAAGAACCTAGTTTGGGAGTTATTTGAAGAACTTGAGATTGATTTTGATTTTGTGGTTAATTCTAGTGGATTGAATTTGTTAGTAGTGGCAAATTCAGAAATCGAATTTTAGGTTCAATAATTCTGAGGTATTTGGTTTCCTCTTATTAATGTTAAAAGAGGATGACTAAAGGGACTTGGACCCTTGTAGTGACTATTTAGGTTAGAATTTAGATTCCTAGACTATTCTATATGAAATTAGTATGAATAGAATTGTGTTTTGAAAGTGAATTAAATGTGTTGTTTACAGTTGGAAGTGTGTACTAATACCAGTACACTAATTGGAGGAAATTAATGCAGTAAACAGTTAGCCTTGCGGGATTTGAGGTAGGAACTTATAAATACTCTCTTATAGCCATTAAAGTACTTTCAATGCTTTTGACAGGGTTTAGATTTATAAATCAAATGTAATTATTTTGCAAAGTATGCATGATTTATTTGTGATGTCCTATTGATGTGAAAATGATTTCCCAAAAGTATAGTTTTATATAGTAATGTAAAACAGTATTAGTTATTTTTAAAATAACTAGATTTTAATAATTATATATATGAATGAGTTCTATACATATATAAGTATATGGATGATTCTTTTCTTACTTATAGTTAAATAAACTATATTTTCAAAAAAATCGAGATTTAATCGTTACCGAGCTTTGGCGATGGGTATATTTGCAAAACCAAATGGATTTTCGGGTTCTTATAAAATATATATATATATTTTACTTCCTTCCATCTGTTGGGAGAAGTAGTTGTTTTGAGAGGATATGCGGGATGGAAGTTTCTAGTTGTTGGGTATGTGTTGGTGATTCCTTAGGTACGGGCTTTCCCCCGGAATATATATTATATATGTTATGTTGGGCTTTCCCCCGGCTATGATTATTACCGGCTTTCCCCGGATTAAATTACGGGCTTTCTCCTGATTACCCGGCTTTCCCCGGATTATATTACCGGCTTTCCCTAGAATAATATTAGATGGGAGATCACAACATGTACATGGATGTTAGTTCTTATAGGAAAAACTATAGTATTATAATATATATTTTAGGTGATCCGAAAATAAACTTGTAATGCCTACACGAGCAAAGCATTGAAGTCTTCCTAAAAACAATAATTTGTTCCGTATTTTCATTATGTTTTCCTGTCTCATGATAGGAATGGGACTCTCATGATATAGGAAAACTATTGAAATCTAGGTTATTCTATTTCTCTTTCTGGAAAGCCTTGTTTGGATAGATACGTGTATGATTCTAGAAATGGTGAGGTTACATGCTGCCTAGATTAGGTGAAGACTTGAGGAGCATAACAACTCCTGGATTATTTTAATATCATTAAAATATCTGCACGAGTCAAACGGCTAACCACCGTGACAACGTCTACATCGGCAAATTATGGTCAAGGGTCCACCTGAACCCAAATCATGAGCCAGCGTGCTTCTCACAAAAACCGATAAATCAGTTGCTCGGTTGAAAATCAGGAATTAACAATGGGGTTCTACATCGGTTAAGTTGGAACACGATTTTGCTCACCGACTTGGAGCTGAAACATCTAGTCGTGGCCTCTTCACTCTAAGATGATTACACTACGCAATATTATGATGTGAGATGTTGTTACACTACAACAGATCACTTCTTTTGCGACGAACTAGCGACGAATACAGACGTCACAAGAGACGAAAGGTAGCAGAGAATGCGTTTATCATTTGCGACGTTCCTTAGCGTCGCGAATAGTGCAACTTTAAATTTAAAATAAAAATAAATATCGTAATTATTATTTGCGACAACGTCGCAAATAATATTTGAAGTATTAGCTACGTTTATTTGCGTCGCAAATAATCAAATATCATTTGCGACGCACGTTTCCGTCGTAGATAACCTAATATTGGCGACGGTTACATACGCTACAAGTAATCTCTTATTTGCGACGTTAAGTACTGTCGCAAATAATCTCTTACAGTATTAGCGACGTTTATTTACGTCGGAAATAATCAAATATCATTTGCAACTCTGGTATCTGTCTCAAATAATGACCATCTAGTCTTACAACTGGTGTTTCCAACGAAATTTGTTTTTGTTGAAAAATGAAACCATTATTTTTCTTATTTGGTTACAACTATTAGTTGTGATCAATATATACTCGAGTCATGCACTACTATATATCAGGCATTCGACATCATATTTAATTAAATATACATTTTATGAAAAAAAAAATTTCGACCGTGGGCGGGTGATCCGTCACCTTGCAGTGTGCAAGAGCACTTTGACACATTGATTGGCTCTGTGACACATTGATTGGCACTGTGACACATTGATTGGCACTGTGACACATTGATTGGCACTGTGACACATTGATTGGCACTGTGATGGCACATTGGCATGTATATGTGGCAATGTACAAGGTTTTAGCACATGTCATGTCATGTTGTTGGGCACTTTGGCACGTTGCTTGGTACATTGCTTGGCACAATGCTTGGTGTAGACGCCAAATTTTCGCACACCCCGAAAAATACCCATTTTGGTCACACCTCAATTTACGTGCGAAATTTAACGATAAATTGGTTTAATGTGACTAAGCAGGCTTCACTCCATTGGTCCAAAATTCGGCTCAAGGCCGGAACGAGAAGAGAACCAAATCTCGGGGAACCTCGAACTCGGAATGGAACCGGTTCAGTCGAGGAACCGTAGGATTCTCCTTCGGTTCTAATCCTTGGGCATCGCCACGTGTCACGACGGGATTGGCCCACCCCAAATTTTCCCAAATCGATTGTTTTTGTCAAAAAAATTAGTTTTTAAAGGAATTTTGTTTAAAAATCAAATTTCAAAATTGTGGGGACCCATTTTCATTTTTATAAGAAAAACACAATAATAATAAATAAAAATAA
>MVGT01003703.1:54825-71806 GCA_002174775.1 Macleaya cordata
AACTCCACACCCTCCGCCTTGTACTAACGACCAATCTTCGAACTGCGAGGTATATATTGCCGAGGTAACCTAAACCTTTACTCGAATACAAAGTCTAGTTGAGCCCTGCATACATGTAGTAGCGGTAGATGTATCCCTAGGAGTGACCTAAAGGACTGCATTCATGTCGCACAATTTTCGAGGCATAATTCACTATAGAGACTTTTTTATTTTGACTAGTTTTGTTTGTGTTTGCAAAAAGAAATCCTTTTGCTAGGGGCAGATGTCTGAGAGTCCTTCTTCATAGATTTACTCTCCTTGAACCCCTGAGCTCTACTCTTTCAAGAGCAAGAGAAATAAAAACTTTGAGGGGGATTCAAGGGCTCTTCTTTCTAGATTAGCCCTCTTCACCTCAAAGTGACAGCTCGTCTAAAAGCAGAAAATGAAAAGAGGAAGAAAAGAGAATGAGATACTCATAAAGGGTTCTTCTTTTTAGATTGACCCTCTCGGCCATCTTCCAACAGAAAAAAGCTTGTTCCAGAGCGACATGATGAAATGAAAGAAATAATCATCTTTACCAAGAGAGGGAAGGGTTCATCTCCCTAGATTTACCCTCCTACATCCCTCAAACTATTTAGCTCATTCAGGAGCAAAAGATAAATATTCTTTGAGAAAACTATCCTGAGAATTCTTCTGCGGTAGAATTACTCGTTCAGGTCCCTCAAAAATTTACCGCTCAACTAGGAGCAAAATATTCCACAACTACTGTGCGAATCAAATTTCAAAAATCGGTCTGGGGGTCCAAAGAACTGAGTCAATTGACACACACTCTCAATTTCAAAAAAGGAACTTCATAGGTCGTTCACGTGCGCCAGATGCGTGTGTCCAATTTACAAATAATGGAATTTCAAAAAATGTACCCACTTGGTCGTTCACGTACATCAAATATGTACGTGACCAATTTCAAAAGGAACCTCATAGGTCATTCACGTGCGTCAAACATGTACGTGTCCAATTTCAAAAAGAACCTCATAGGTCGTTCACGTGCATCAAACATGTACGTGTCCAATTTCAAAAAGGAACCTCATAGGTCGTTCACGTGCGCCAGAGGCATGTGTCTAAGTTCTAAACAATGGAATTTCAAAAAATGTACCCACTGGGTCGTTCACGTACATCAAATATGTACGTGTCCAATTTCAAAAAGAACATCATAGGTCGTTCACGTGCGTCAAATATGTACGTGTCCAATTTCGAAAAAGAACTTCATAGGTCGTGCACGTACGCCAAATTCATGTGTCCAATTTCCAAACAATGGAATTTTAAAAAAAAATGTACCCACTGGGTCGTACACGCACACAAGAGTATGTCGTGTCCATTTTTTAACAAAAAGGGGTGGTTGTATTACAAAAGAGGTACCTTCCAAGTCACATGCGTGTAAGAGTATGCACGTGTCCCTAAGGGGTCGTGTGAGCCGAAATTCACCTGAAATCTAAAGTCCATTTTTGGGGCATGCGAGGTAATCAAGGCCCACATAAAATTTGTTCAAGAACAAATCGGATCACATACTGCTGATAGGGATCAACCAGCTATACACAGAATCCTGTCCCGAGCAGTAGAGTGTTCCGAGTGTTCACACAATCTCCGAGGAATCAGAGTTGGACGACACAGCAACCTCAAGCTTGAGAAGAATGACTGCCGAAGAGTACATAGCATCGAAGACCCAATGGGCAAATGCAAAAGAATATCGTGTAGCTTTCAAACCTCTGAGCAAGAAGAGGAAAGGAGAAGAATACTGTAGATATCTCCCTCCTTGCAAGAAGAGGATGACAGCAGTGCAATTTCGAGCACGCCTTCAGCTTGTTCGAAAGAAAAGGACCATACCCAGCTCAGAGTGCCTTATCTCACAGGTGACCAAAGTATCTCCTCAAACAATCAATAATCAAGCCTCGCAGGTACGCAATGGGTCCATATGATCTCTGAAGATATGGACCTCCAACCTCATCTTTTTGTTCGTTCTATTAATGATTATACTGTTGTCGATACTAATCCTTGTGCAGGTGAGTCTTCTGGTGCCACAACATCTGGCACCAAAAAAAAACCAACCTGAATCAATGGGGAGAAGGGGCGTCCTCGTCTGAAGAGGAAGAGGTGTGGTCCCCGACAGATTTTGTTTCCGCTTTGAGTTTTCCACTATTTTCAAAAAACCAAAAAAATCAAAATATTTTCAAAAACTACAAAAAAAATTGAAAATTCAAAAAACCAAAAAGATGTTTTGTGCATAAATGATTTTGAAGAAATAATATGTGACCTCGAAATTGGCAATGAATATGAATACGAGCCCGAAGAAGACGACTGGGTCGCTATCCGGGATGAAATGCCTGAGGAGATCCAAGAGTTGCTGGATCATCATGAAGACAGGTCGCCGCCAACTGGGGAAGACTCTGAATTGATAAACCTGAACTCCGAAGACTAACCTCAGTTGGTGAAGATGGGTACCACCTTGTCTCCAGACGAACGTGAGGCTATGATTGAGTTGCTAAAGGAATACAAAGGTATCTTTGCTTGGTTATATGAGGACATGCCAGGACTAGACGCTGAAATGGTGGTTTACAGGCTACCTACTTATCCTGATGCTAAACCAGTTAAGCAAAAGCTCAGAAGATTGAGACCGGAATGGACAGTGAAGATCAAAGAAGAAATCTCCAAGCAGTTGGATGCAAAGTTCCTGGTCCCAATTACATATACAGATTGGTTAGCTAACATTGTGCCAGTACCCAAGAAGGATGGAAAAGTTCGAATGTGCATTGATTACAGGAACCTCAACAAGGCGAGTCCGAAAGATGACTTCCCATTACCACACATTGACATACTAGTCGACAATGCCGCTGGCCACGGTTTGTTGTCTTTTATGGATGGGTTCTCCGGATACAATTAAATCAAGATGGCAGAAGAGGACATGGCGAAGACATCGTTCATTACACCTTGAGGAATATATTGCTACAGAGTAATGCCGTTCGGACTTAAGAACGTTGGAGCCACTTACCAAAGGGCCATGACCACTCTCTTCCACGACATGATCCATAAGGAATTGGAGGTTTATGTGGATGACATGATTGCCAAATCAGAAAGAAGAGAGGATTACATGAAGGACCTAACCAAGCTCTTCAAACGTCTAAGGAAATTCGAGCTAAGGCTCAACCCTAGTAAGTGTGTATTCGGGGTTAAATCAGGGAAATTATTAGGATTCATCGTCAGCCACAGAGGTATCGAAGTTGATCCAGCCAAAGTGAAGGCCATTGCAGACATGCCTCTACCTCACAACGAAAAAGAGATTCGAGGGTTTCTAGGAAGGATTCAATACATCAGCAGATTCATAGCTCAGCTCACGCCCATTTGTGAGCCTATCTTCAAATTGCTAAGAAAAGATGTTCCCAAGAAATGGAATGAAGATTGCCAGAAGGCATTCGACAGAATTAAAGATTATCTGCTGAGCCCTCCAGTACTGTTCCCGCCTGTCCCGGGAAAACCTTTGATCCCATACATCTCTGTTACTGACACTGCAGTGGGAGTAGCTATAGGGCAATATCATGAAGATAACGGTAAAGAAAGAGCCATTTACTATATCAGCAAGACTTTATCCGGATATGAGATAAAATACACACCTTTAGAGAAGACTTGCTTTGCGTTGGTATGGGCCGCGAAAAGGCTCAGACATTACATGTTGTCACATTCAATTAAATATCCGTTTGAGAAACCAGCATTATCTGGGAGAACTGCTACGTGGCAGCTGCTTTTATCAGAGTTCGACATAACTTATGTCACACAAAAGTCCATAAAAGGAAGAGTAGTAGCTGACCATCTTGCCGCCCATCCACTTCCGGATAAAACGACAATGGTAATATAGTTCCCTGATGAGTACATATTGGCAACAAAATCAGAAGAGTTAGAAGAAGATGCACCTTGGAAAATGTACTTCGACGGAGCCCACAACAAGATAGGCAGAGGAATAGGGACAATGCTTGTATCCCCTGAAGGAGTTAGAACACCTATCGCCATCAGATTAGGGTTTTCTTGTACGAACAACATAGCAGAGTATGAAGCTTGCATCGCTGGTTTAAAGGAAGCCCTTGCCCTATCAGTCAAAAGATTAATAGTTTACAGAGATTCTCTCCTGATCATTAAGCAAGTTCAGGGTGAGTGGAAGCTAAAGAACGAACAGTTGGTACCCTATCATGAGTACCTCTTGAAATTGGTCGACGAGTTTGATGAAGTCGAATTCCATCATGTATTCAGAAACAAAAACTATTGTGCAAATGTTTTAGCAGTGTTATCATCTTGGCTAACTGTTCCCGAAGGAGCTACTGTCCGACCTATTGAGGTAGTCCAAAAAGATAAACCCGCATACTGTTACCAAGCGCAAGAGTTCGAAGAGCAAGAGCTTAACGAGCCTTGGTATGCAGACATTAAAAGATTTTTGGAGACCCAAGAATACCCAGAAGGCGCGACCAGGAAAGATCGACGGTTTATTAGATCCTGGGCCTCAGGGTTCGCTTTATGTGGAGGTCATATATTCAAGAGATCTTTTGATAATACACTGCTAAGATGCATGGACAAAGATGAAGCATTGAAAATCCTGAAAGAAGTCCATGCAGGAGTATGTGGGCCACACATGAGTGGTCGAATGTTGGCAAAGAAGATCCGCAGGTATGGGTACTACTAGCGAACAATGGATACTGACTGTGAAAAGTTCGTCAGAAAATGTCATGAATGCCAGATACACGGAGATCTGATCCATGTTCCCCCGGCAAACCTAAACTCTCTGACGTCGCATTGGCATTTTTCAACTTGGGGGATCGATGTGATAGACAAGATACGCCCATCTTCATCAAATGGACATGACTACATCATCTTCGCAATCGACTATTTCATAAAATGGGTAGAAGCCATCTCGTGTAAAAGTATCAAGTCGGCTCCCACCGCGAAGTTCATCCAAAATCACATCATCTGCAGATATGGAGTACCTCACGAAATCATCTCAGATAATGGTCCGAACTTCATCGGTTCTGAGGTACGCCATTTGTTTGACAAATATAGGATCCAATACCACAACTCGTCACCTCACAGGCCACAAACCAATGGTGCGGTAGAGGCTGCCAACAAAACATTAGTCAAGATCTTGAAAAAGATGACTGTGACTTATAAGGACTGGAGCGATAAGTTACCCTATGCGTTATGGGCCTATCGCACCTCAATTCGAATGCCAACAGGGGCGACACCATTCTTTCTTGTATACGGAATGGAGGTCGTGCTTCCAATCAAAATAGAAATTCCAACTCTCAGAGTTCTAATGGAAGGAACAGAGGATGAAGCCGATTGGATCCAGTCCAGGGTAGACGCTTTGAACTGCATTGATGAGAAAAGGATGGACGCAGCATGTCATGCACAGTCTTACCAACAAAGGATAGCTCGTAGCTTTAACAAGAAAGTCCGACCAAGAAACTTGAGTGTAGGCGACCTTGTGCTCAAAGAAATCAAGCCCGTAGATCATTCTGACGCAAGGGGCAAATTCAAACCCAATTGGGAAGGTCCCTACATCATTAAGAACATCTTTCCAGGGATGGTTGTCCGATTGACAGATCTTGATGGGACTGAGCATCAAAGACCTACAAATGCGGACCAACTCAAGAAGTACTACGCTTGAGGTAACCACTCGACTCTTAGGCTAGGGGTAAGTGAAGCCGGCAGAGGTCCAAAAATGAGGCATTTCTTTGGCCGATATCCAAATTTTGAAAAGAACCTAGTTGAAACTTCATTGCCGCTAGAAAACGAGTTTGAGCCTAAGCCTTTCCTTTGTACATAGCAAATAATCCCCTCTCTAAATCGGAGAAATTTTATCTTCTCGTTTGTATATGTGTTTCCGCCCTAGAGGCAACAATACCCAAAAATCCAAAAAAAAATCAAATATTGAAAAAACCCAAAAAAAGGAAAAAAAAATAGAAAACCCAAAAAGATCCAAAAATTCAAAAAAATTGAAAAAATCGAAAAACTAAAAATCCAAGAAAATAGAAAATCTAAAAAAAAAAGCAAAGCAATGAAATACTCATAAGCCCTAAGTTAAGCAAGGGGCAGTACAGTAGTAAAAAGAGGGGAAACCTTGGAAAGTCAGACTCATCAATTTTTCGAGCCTTTATCCTTTCTTTCTAGCCGACCTAAACCATGCTACAACCTAGAAGACCTCATAGACCCTGTGAGCGAAACGAGTCTCTGGTCAACGGGAAGGGTGGTGGATCTCCAAAAAATGAAGAAGACAAAAATTTCAAGAATAGAATTCGTAGTCTGAAAAATAAAGACTTAAGAAAATTTGATCCGCATTTGTGAGCTTTGAAGTGCAACACCCTCAGAGTCAGAGCACTAGTCGGCAGACACAATTAAAAGAGCAAGCTACAACACGGGTAAACATGCAGACAGTCTTCATCCAGAACAGCGTGACTTCCCAATGGTAACGATATCAATGCTGGACTCAAGTCTTTAGATAAGTTGGCACCCGTCGGATCCAACGAGCGAAGTCAGAGGATAAAGAGTGAGGCAATACAAGGTCAACTAAAGAAATTGGCGAAACGTCGACGTGTCTCTTGCTATTCGGGCGAGTATTCATAATCGTATCCAAGCTAAGGGGTCTAATTGCCCTGTTTCTACACTTTTTCAAAGAAAAAAAAAAAAAAAAACCTTGTCCGGCGGGGAACCTATGAGGATAAAATCTAGGACGCTGGGGCATGTTTTACATGGCTCTGGTTTAGGCGTCTGAGGCAAAAATCCCTAAAGGATAAGAGAGGTTTACAAAATATCGCGCTTTCTGTCGTATCTATTTCAGAAAAAAGATTTTCAAAAGACGCGTATGTTTTGTTTTCAAAACCTTATCTCGTAGGAAGCCTATGAGGAAGAATCTAGGATGCTAGGGGCATGTTTTACATGACTCTAGTTTAGGCATCTAAGGAAAATTTCCCAAAAAGGCAAGGGCATTTTTTTTCGCATGAAGGGTCACGATAAGTGGCATGTGAAAGTTGTCGGTTATGGCACAATTGATGGATTCATCGAATACAAAACGGTGAATAAACTGCAAAGGTGCACACATTCCAAACTCTCTTTATTTAACTAACCTTGCTCATATGGCAACTAACAAGTTGTGCAGGAAAATAACACGAACGGACTCTAAAAAAAAAATAAATAAATAAAAGAAAAAAAGCGGCCCATCACTAATGGAGTTCCTTTGCTTTCATTTTTAGGTAGACGGGGAAGCCACGATCAATCCTCTTCGTTTCCTCCATATCCGTCAGCAGCATCATTTGCAGGTGCTAAAGGGAGGAAAGATGCACGCCATGGACGATAGCCCTCCACACGTATAGGATTCTCCACCGGAAGGATCGGTGGCTCAATCAAAGATCGCAAATGCCAAGAGCAGATAGTGGCAATAACGATGCGAGGAGTGACAGGAGCAAATAGATGACCATCAGAAGAAATGCCAAGGATTTTGCTAAATTCTTCAATGGTGGGGCACATGTCACAGAAACCAAAATGGAAGATATGAAGATCACGGACCCAACAGGTGGTTGCCGCCCTCAAGAGGTCCATGTCTAATTGGAACCCCCCAAAGGCTAGAAACATGTCCGAGGCGGTGAGCTCTAATGAATGAATTCTCGAAATCATCAAGATTGCGCACCCAAGCATGGAAAGCCTCCATTCTCTCAAAAAAGGGCTGCAGAAGAAAGAAGAACGAGATAGAAAAGGATTGGTGTGGATGTCGAACCTTGAAGCACTGAGTATTTATAGAACTCGGAGGGACGAAGAACGGGTTTGCTTAAGTCCTCACATGGAAGCACGTAAAAGGTTTGAAGAAGCACGTAAAGGGTTGGAAAGAGAGCCTACCTCCACTACCCCCATTTATGATGAAGTGGAGTCAAAGAAACTAAAAGCGCACATAGGCATGTAATGGTTGTTTTCTCTCGAGGAAAAGTAAGGGAAAGAGTGCACAAGTTGTAAAAACATATTCAATGGGGGAAATGATACAACCAGTTCATCTCTCAGTTTTCAGTCAGTCAAACAAGATCAATGAAGAAGATGAAGTGTTGATATAATTGAGTGTTGATATAATTGAGTGGTGTAAAAACCCTAGCATGACGCACGAGTCCTTCGACAACGATCAAGCAAGAGAACTCCCATCGCCATCTGGGTAAATTAAAAAATTGCTAAAATGGATCTTTCAAAAGGAAAAATGATCTAGTTTTCAAAACCATCTTTTACACAACCCAGCAAAATGCCAAAGAATTGCAGACCACTCCTCACCATGGCAAAGTCGGCAGGAGTGTGCATGTCCAGCGACCGTCCGACCAAGGACAACAATACAACACAAATCTACACACAATCGTAAAGGGTCGAACTAGCTCGGAAGCAGACCAGCGAAATTCGTGCCCGGCTCTGGCTGACTACGAACGGTTAGCCGAATTCACAACCTAGATCATTGGACTTTCATGCTTGACCATTTCATCGGTGCGCGAAAATCAGGCATCGTCGGCCTCGCCATTCGACCGCAACCGGTCTCTGGCGAGAAGGAACATCTGTAGACACCAAATTTTCGCACACCCCAGAAAATACCCATTTTGGTCACACCTCGATTTATGTGTAGAATTTAACGAAAAATTGGTTTAATGTGACTAAGCAAGCTTCACTCCATTGGTCCAAAATTCGGCTCAAGGCCGGAACGAGAAGAGAACCAAATCTCAGGGAACCCCGAACTCGGAATGGAACCGGTTCAGTCGAGGAACCGTAGGATTCTCCTTTGGTTCTAATCCTTGGGCGTCACCACATGTCGCGACAAGATTGGCTCACCCCAAATTTTCCCAAAATTAACTATTTTTTCAAACAAAAACAAAAAAAACTTTTTAAAGGAATTTTGTGGGACCCACTCTCATTTTTTATCACATAAAAATAACTTTCTTTTTTTTTATTTATTAAAATTAAAAAAAAAAATTGGGGCCTCCACGCACCCTGCATGCGCATGTCTCGCATGTAGGGAGGCGTGGTGGACAGACCTTATTGGGTCTCCCCATGCCCCCCACGCTTGTTTTGGGGGGAGAAGGAGAAATCGAGTAAAGAGGAGGGGAGAGTTTAGAGAGCTAGGGGGTTGAGCCAAGGAGAGATCGGAGAGATAGAGAGACTGATAGAGAGAGACAGAGAGGTCGAAGGATAGAGAGAGAAATAGAGAGAGTTGTCGAGGGGGGGCTAGAGAGAGAACAGGGGAGGTTCGCTGAGAGAGCTGGGGAGAGAGAAAACAGGGACTGAAGGAGGAAAGAAAGAAATCGGGAGAAAGAGAAGGAACCGAGAGAAAAAAAAAAGTCGACGACGTAAGAGGGAGAGATAATAGAGAAGAAAGAAGAAGAAAGGAAGAAGGAGAAGAAGAAAAGAAGAGGAAAGAGGAAAGAGGAAGAAAAAAAAAGAAAATTCGTCTGTGACAGACGTGTAGAGGGGGAAGAAGAAGGAAGAAGAAAGGAAGAAAGAAGAAGAAGAGGAGAGGAAGAAAAGAAGAAAGAAGAAAAAGAGGAGAAGAAGAAAGGAGGAAGAAAGAAGAAAAAAAAATAAAAAATTTCTGCTCACAGACGTGAAGAAGAATAAGGGAGGAGGAGAGAGAAAGAAAAAAGAAAAAAGAAAAAAACGGAAAAAGGAAAAAATAGTAAAAAAAAACACTTTTTTTTTGTTAAAAAAAAGGAAAAAAATGTTTTAAAAAAACAAAAAAAATAGGAAAAAACAAAAAAAGAAAGTTTTTGTTTTTTTTTTTTGCAAAAATAGTTTTGGGAAAAAAGTAGTTTTTAGTTTATTTTTGTTTTCTTTTCAAAACAAAAAAAACAGGAAAAAAACAAAAAAGGAAGTTTATTACAAAAATACTTTTGCGGAAAAAATAGTTTTGGTTTATTTTTATTTTTTTCCATTCCTTTTTCTCTCATGTGTTATTTGTAAAAAAAAAGGTTTTGCAAAGCATCCCAAGAATTTTGGTTCTCTCTACTTGGACATGGAGTGGGGCCTGCTTGCCACCCCCATCGCACATCGACACAGGGAGAGATTCTTGCAATCAGGTCGACGAGCTTGTGCCGACTAGGTGATAATTCCTATCTTGTCTACTTATTTTCTTCCATTATTGAACTCATATCCCATGTGATGAACGGATGATGTAACAATGCTTTAGTGATTGAATGAAATTTTGCATGCAATTTTGACGATAAAAATGTGGAAATGTAAATTTCATTTCAGGTGATTTTTAACATGTATTACGTGATATATGCTAGTTTTGCATGAAATAATTCATGAAATACATGCATGCCACATGACGTTTACGTGAACATGAGTTAAAATCTTTGCATTAAATATTTTGCATGATGCATGCATGAAATGATCAAACATATGACAATGAGGCATTTTTCACACGGAGCATAGTACATCTTTTTCGACATGAGTTAGTATCACTATTTTGCCATGCTTAACATGATTGACATCGTGCATGTGACTTCATCATTTTTGCATAAACATTTTTGCACTCCCGTCTGTGTGCTTAAAATTTTGATATCATAAGTTGCGTTAATTTACTAGACTGCTGATTTCAAATACTTCGTGACTTATATTAGTGTTTTGATTATTTTGCTAGTTTGGGATTGAAACACTTAATAAGCCTCAGAATAAGCTATTTTGGGCATGTGGGCCCACCCCTTCGTGGTGGGCCCACGGGCCCTCCTTCCTTCCCCCATTTTTCAGCCTCCGGGCTCACCGTCGGTTGCTATAAGCTTAACGGCTCATTTCTCGGGCCCGGGCCTAAGGGCCCGCCTCCATGCCAGGCCCACGGGCCTAGATCTATTTTTCCAGGGCCCAAAGCCCATCACAATCACTCGGGCCATTGGAGCTTATCCTCTTCCTTGTGGGTTCAAGAACCCACATCTTCTCATATCGGGCTTAAGGGCCCGATAGCTCGCCAAACCCTAAAAAGTAAACAATAATAGAGATTAAGGTCTCTAGCTTAGTTCACCCTAGGATTAGGCTCTGCGTGTTTGTTGCTTTAGGTTGCATTAGCCTAGGATTGTATGTTGTGTTCGAGGGGGTGTAAGGTTTCATTCGATGTGAAATTCCTATTCTACCCTCACCTTTATTTTACATGTCTTTTTTCAGATGCATCACATTTAGCTTAGAGATTTTCATGCATATAGGGTCAGAACATCCTTAATCAGATTAGGAATCTTTACATACTTTCGTGCGGTACTAGACCATAGGACATGCATCATTCGCGTCTCATCGACGCTCGCATTTCTCAGGCACACGTACATAGTGTGATCCCCTTTCATCTCTGGGTACGTCCTATGTTGGACGTGATCCCTCTTTCAGATTCACGCCCAAGGGCGGAATCTGCCCTTCATCGTCTTTGAGATTCATGCCTACGGGCTGAATCTGCTATCATCATCTTTGACTCTCAGCTTTCGTCGTCTTTGAGAGTCCCAACATTCGTCGTCTTTCAGATCCATGCCCAAGAGCGTCCATAGATCTGTCTTTGAGATTCTCCGCTTTCGTCGTCTTGGAGATTCTCTACTATTGTCGTCTTCCAGATCCACACCCAAGAGCGTCCATGGATCTGTCTTTGAAATTCTCCACATTCGTCGTCTTGGAGATTCTCCACCATCGTCGTCTTTGAGGTTCATGCCTAAGGGCTGAACCTGCCTATCGTCATCTTTGACTCTCAGCTTCTGTCGTCTTTGAGAGTCCCAACACTCGTCATCTTTCAGATCCACGCCTAAGAGCATCCATGGATCTGTCTTTGAGACTCTCCGCTTTCATTTAGGAGATTCTCTACTATCGTCGTCTTTCAGATCCATGCCCAAGAGCGTCCATGGATCTGTCTTTGAGATTCTCTACTTTTGCCGTCTTGGAGATTCTCTATTATCGTCGTCTTTCAGATCCACGCCCAAGAGCGTCCATGGATCTGTCTTTGAGATTCTCCACTTTCGTTGTCTTGGAGATTCTCCACTATTAACGTCTTTGAGGTTCACGCCTAAGGGCTGACCTGCCTATTGTCATCTTCGGGACACTTAGCTTTCGTCGTCTTTGAGAGTCCCAACATTCGTCTTTCAGATTCACGCCCAAGAGCGTCAATGGATCTGTCTTCGAGATTCTCCGCTTTCGTCGCCTTAGAGATTCTTTACTATCGTCGTCTTTCAGATCCATGCCCAAGAGCGTCCATGGATCTGTATTTGAGATTCTCCGCTTTCGTCGTCTTGGAGATTCTCTACTATCGTCATCTTTGAGGTTCACGCCTAAGGGCTGAACCTGCCTATCGTCATCTTCGGGACACTCAGCTTTCGTCGTCTTTGAGAGTCCCAACATTCGTCTTTCAGATTCATGCCCAAGAGCGTCCATGAATCTGTCTTTGAGATTCTCTACTTTCATTGTCTTGGAGATTCTCTACTATCGTCGTCTCTCAGATTCACGCCCTGTAGTGTCAATGAATCTGCTTATCGTCCTCTTACAAATTCACGCCCAAGAGCGTCCATGAATCTATTTTCGTCATCTTTGTTGGTGCGTGGATACAAAGTACGTCCACGTCACTGGCTTTTCGTCGTCTTTGTCTGTGCGTGGATACAAAGTACGTCCACGTCACTTGCTTCTCGTCGTCTTCGGGTACATTCTATATTGGATGTGATCCCTCAGTGTATGGTGCATACAACACCATATCACATGTTTGAGTGTACGTCTACACATTGCACGTACCACACCTTTTGTTTGCGCGTGGATACGAAGTACATCCATGTCACTGTGCTCTTAGCACGTAAGCCTATTGATGGCATGCGTTGCTTCCTTTGCTGCATTCAGACAGATGGATGTATGCATCTTTCGCCTCAGAACTATTCGATCATGACACGTAGATTTTGGGGGCTTACTTACCGTAGTGCAGTTGTTTTTGTGTATGTAGCATAACTTAGTATCGATCATATATTTTCCTAAAAGTCTTTAATCACGAAGTAGAGGTCATCATCACGGACGGGCGGTTGTTGGGTGCCTAACACCTTCCCAACCCGTACCTAGATCCCCTTATCCATTATCTCTGTACCGCAGACCATCTACTTTAGACTATCGCCACGGTTTTCTCGGAAAACAAGATTTAGGTCGATTTTTCAAAATCTCGGGTCCTGATTCCCATAAATCAGGTAGCGACTCCTTACATATCACATTCACATCCCGTCTGAGGTGGGCGAATCCAACTTATGCGTCCCCCACGTGCGAGTTTCTCTCTCGCAGCGTGGTGCGCGCCAGATTCTGGCTCCACACTTGGCACATTGCTTGGCACATTGATGACAATATGCAAGGGTACTTTGGCAGAGGCCATGGCACGGTACTGTGCACTTTAACACATTGATTGGCACTATGATGGCACATTGGCATGTATATGCGGCAATGTACAAGGTTTTAGCACGTGTCTTGTGACGTTGTTGGGCACTTTGGCACGTTGCTTGGCACATTGATGACAATATGCAAGGGTATTTGGCACAGGCCATGGCACAGTACTTTGCAGTTTGGCATTGTGATGGGCACATAATTGGCACATTATTGGCAATGTGCAATGGCACTTTGGCACATGCCATGGCACGGTGTTGGGCACTTTAACACGTTGATTGGCACTATGATATGTCACATTGCATGTGTTATGTGGCAGTGTGCAAGGTTACTTTAGCACATGCCATGGCACGGTGTTAGGCACTTTGACACGTTGCTTGGCACTGTGATAGCACGTTGTTGGTAGCGTGTAAGGGCACATTGGCTCGGGTATGTTAGATATTTTCATAATTTGTAGCGCTATATATTTGTTATTATACGAAAGGGGATAGAGGGGGCAGAGCCCCTTCGCGGGATTCGAGGGCAACGCCACCGAATGGTAAACAGTTTTAACGTATCTGTTAAAGAAGGGTGAGTGAAACGATTAAATTGTTGGCACGGTGCTGTGCGCGTTTCTCGAGTATTTTGATTCTTATTTTTTTAATATTAAAATTTAAAAATGTAAAAAAGAATAATAATATTTTTTAATATTAAAATTTTTGTGAATCAAAATTTTGCGGGTATTGGGTATTTTGTGCGAAAACAAAATATTTTGTGCGAAAACTTTCCCGCACCTTTTTTTCACAAAAAATTTTAAAGGGAAACATTTTACAATCAGGGGCGTATTAGGCATGGGAGAAATTTTACTTTTCCCCAAATCACTAAATCCCTAATGAGTTCTTCTCTCTCCCACTCTCTCAAAACTTCTTCCTCTCAAAGCTCTCTGCCATTTCCAGGAGAAATCGTCAATCCCACCACCACCATCGTGCACCACCACTGCCGCAGGTAACCCTATCTCTCTCTGCTCTATTTCTCTCGAGGTCTCTCTGCTAATCACTCTCTTTCTCTGGTTCTCTCTCGAATTTCTCTCTTTCTCTGGTTCTCTCTCGAATCTCTCTCTTTCTCTGGTTCTCTCTGAAGCTCAGATTAACTGTTTTTTGTTTTTTTTCATTCTTTTTGTTTCTTGCAGTAGAAAGTTTGGTTTTGATGAGAATCAAAAATAGTCAGGAGAGAAATCGTGCCACCACCATCGCCGTGCACATTACCATTATCGTGTTCACCACCATTGCCACAGGTAAAACCCTAACATGGTATTACATCTGCAACCAATAATAGGGGGTGATAAAGAACAATTAGTTGATTTATTGTGTGTCTGTTGATTTGATGAAATTATAAAAAAATGAGTAATGCTCTTTGGAATGATACAGATCTGTAATTGCTGCCCAGTACTTGAGTTAAGATATGTCATTCTCTTTTGTTTTAGTTCTTTTATTGTGTGTCTGTTTCATAACTGCAATTGTTGGACCTTGAATTGCCGAGACTGATCTATAGCTTACCCTGCGAGGGGGCTCCGCCCCCTCGACCCCCGTTCGAATAACATAACCTGAAAACAATGGTATCTTTCGGAATTGAATTGTTGGTTTGTTTGAAGAGATTGGAAGTAGTTTGTTGTCTTGTCTGAAATGGAATTTTGTTAGTAGTTTTGTTTGAAGTAGTGTGGTTAGAAATCAAATGGTATACCCCCATCACATCCACACATTCCACCACAATCTCCTATGCAGGTTGAGATAAAGACCTAGAGTATAAGAAGGTCCCGGACTAAAATTCTGAGAACCTAGTAACTAAATGGTTCTGAGTCTATAAATTGATATAGGAGATACAATTAACACACTGCAACTGTAAAATCTGAGTTATTCTAATTATATTTTATTGCTTCATTAATTTTTCTGAGAAACATTATTGAAGACAGATTGCTGATTTCAACCCACTACTTACTACTTAGCATTCAGAAGTTGATGTGTATTCAGTAATACATTCTAACAACTTTTCAGGGGTTGCACCCTATATTGGGTCCTTCGGTAAACTACCATGCATCTCATCTAACAAAGAAGATCTAGCCCACAGATATGAATGATCATAACCATCACAAAAGACATAAACAATTGCATAAGCAGCAGCAGTTGATCCCCCCACACCACCACCATCACAAAAGACTTTATTAAAGAATGTTTAGTTTGAGTTATATATGCCAATTGGATGTTGTTTAATTTATTATTTTCTTTTATTTTTTATTAATGTGACTTAACAAGCATTGTGTGTGTTGTATGTATATAACTTGATTTAGAAACAGATATGGATAAAAGTTGGATGCAATTACGTAATAGGTTCTGGCCTGAATATATAAATGGTATTAGAGAATTTATGAATATGGCCTGCGATCATAAAGATGCTATGGATAGGATCCTGTGTCCATGTAGAAATTGCAAAAATAGAGCCGATTTTTTTCACATTGATGTAGTTGAAGAGCATTTATGGAACAATGGCATGGATAAGAATTACACTCGATGGGTACATCATGGTGAAGATTTTGAGGTGTTATCTGACGATGATGATGATGATGATGATGATGTTGTTGAAAATGGTTCTGGTAATGAAGGACAACAATTTGATGGGTTGCAAAAGATGCTTGAAGATTTACGCACAACAACACAAATTGAACCAGCAAATGCAGTTGAAACGGAAGAATTTAATCGTTATCCTAATGAGAGTGATGGAAATCAAGATACGTTTGACAATCTTCTGTGTGAAGCAACTCAGCCTTTGTATCCAGGTTGCAAGAAGTTTTCAACGTTGGATTTTCTTGTGAAGTTACTTCATCTCAAGATAATAAACTGTTGGAGTAACAAATCATTCAACATGGTTCTTGAGTTGATTAAAGTAGCATTGCCTGTAGGTGAGACACTCCCAAAGTCATATTACGAGGCGAAGATGTTACTGCGGAAACTAGGGTTTGGTTATATCCCAATACATGCATGCAAATATGATTGTGCGCTATTTTAGAAGGAACATAAAAATCTTGTGAATTGTCCTGTATGTGGTGAGCCGAGGTATAAAGTTGTTGAAGGTAAGGGTAAGAAAATACCGCAAAAAGTCTTACGATATTTTCCAATAAAACCAAGGCTTCAAAGATTGTTTATGTCAAGGATGACTGCTGCAGATATGAGATGGCATAAAGAAAAGCGCATTCCAGAGGAGAATGTATTTAGGCACCCAGCAGATTCTAAAGCTTGGGAAGAATTTGACAAGGAGCATGAGTGGTTCTCCAATGATCCTCGCAATGTCCGCCTTGGCCTTGCAAGTGATAGATTCAACCCTTTTGGTGACATGAGCAACTCCTATAGCATGTGGCCAGTAATGATTATATCTTATAATTTGCCACCTTGGAAATGTATGAAAGAGCCTTTTATTTTCATGTCCCTACTTATACCTAGACCTAAAGCACCTGGAAACGACATTGATGTGTATCTACGACCATTGATAGATGAATTAAAAGAATTGTGGGAAAATGGAGTAGATACTTATGATGCAGTATCAAACCAAATAT
>MVGT01003706.1:14813-33281 GCA_002174775.1 Macleaya cordata
ACCCTTTTTATAACATATTATCAGCACAAGTCTCTACCAATCTTCTACAACAAGATCGAGTCCTTGATAATTCGTGATCAACCCGAAGTTCTTGGTCACTTCACAAAATCGAAAAGGTATAATCATCGTCTTTGTTATTTCGATTATGTCGAATCTAATAAAGCTTGAATTTGAAGCTCTAGATATTTCTGGAGATAATTATCTCTCATGGTTACTTGATGTTGAAATTCATCTCCAATCCAAAGATCTCAGAGATACAATAAAGGAAGGTAATCACGCGACCTTGTAGAGTCGCACAATCGCTTTAATTTTTCTCTGTCATAATCTGTGTGCTACTTTAAAATCTGAATCTCTAACCGTTAAAGATCCATTAATTCTTTGGAATGATCTGAAGGATATGTGTGATCACCTGCAGTTGGTCACATTCCCCAATGCTCAATACAGCTGCCTAAACTTGCGCTTATAGGATTATAAATCTGTGACGGAATATAATTCCACTTTGTTTAAAATCACCTCACAGCTGAAATTGTGTGGTGTGACCGTCACAGATGAGCGAATGCTCGAGAAGACTTTTACGACATTTCATACCTCGAATGTAATCCTGCAACAGCAGTATCGAGAGCTTCATTTTAAGAGATATTCTGAACTAATCTCTTATCTTCTCGTAGCGGAACAAAATAATGAGTTATTATTAAGAAACCATGCATCACGTCTTACAGGTTCTGCATCACTGATAGAAGCATATGCAACATTCTCTTCTGGACGTAAAAACAGACGTGGTAAGAATGGTTGTTATGGAAAAAGGGGTAGTCACAGTAATTCCAGACAAGCTCCGTATCACCGAAAGTGGAAAAATACGAACAAGAATAAATCAGACCCCCAAAAATGGGATGATACAAAATCAAACCACTAGAAGTAGGATGATACATGATCGAACCACCAGAAGAGGGAAAATTTCGAAACGAAGCAGAAAAGTTCGCCGAATAAACCTTGTAAAACTAATGAAAAAATCTGCTATCGTTGTGGTATGCAAGGGCACTGGTCGCGTATTTGTCATACGACGAAGCATTTGGTAGAGCTTTATTAGTCTTCCCTTGAAAAACCAGAAGCTAATTACAGCTATAGCAGTGATCCTTAGGATAATACCCTCCTAGAATTACCTGATGTCTTTCATGATCTCTGAAGGCGGTGACTTGGATCAAATATTTGGTGATGGGCATGTCTTCACAAAGTAAAGTATTTGTTGTACTTGCTTGTATATACTTGTAATTCTTTTTATATATAAATGTGTGCGCTTTAATACTTTTTTTTAGTTTATTTAAGCATGAAAGGATATGGATTCTAGCAGAAACATATCCAATCACAAAATAGAGGATATATGTCTAGCAGACAGTGCAACAATGCACAATCCTTCGTGACCACTATAACTGGTACACCTTATTTGATTGAAGGCTCCGACAGAGCCAGTATCATGTTGCTAGGTGGTACAAAACTCCAAATTAACGATGCATTCTATTCATCCAGATCCAAAAGTAATCTGTCGAGTTTTAAAGATATGTGTTGTAATGGATACCACCTTGAGACAATCAATGGATATTATATGGAATACCTATGTATTACCTTAATTGTCCCTTGCCAGAAGCACATATTAGAAAAGCTTTATGCTCTCTCCTTTGAGTATACGATCTAGGAATCATATTCATAAAACTAGTAGTATAATCAAGAAGATCATATCTCTGAAACTAGTTCTATGATCCAGAAGATCATATTCATGAACTTTTTATATGATCCAGAAGATTATATTTATAAGCTAGTCATGTCATCAAATGATCATACATTTGTTACGAATAAATGAACAGAAGTTCAATGACCAGAAGTTCATTTTGATGAGACAGTCTTCCCGCCGCTATGGGAGAAAATCAGCCGCCTGAAGTATGACGTGAACTTTGTTGGAATGCATCAACTTTATCTCATCTCGATCTTCACACCAATCAATTTGAAATTGAAGTGCAAAGGATTATTCAGCTCCATAAGATAGTTACTGAAATGCCTGATACATTCAATGATGCAACAAAAGTGACTAAGTCACATATACCTACTGCAAATGCTCCAGCTCGAATTGATGTCCCAGTAGGACAAATTTGATTATTGGAGTACGAAAAAATGTCCTAGCAAGACGTATTTTTCCAGTAGGACAAACTATGCATATTGCATCAAATAAGTCGTCTAAAGCACGCCTAAAGCATGGACGACCATTCGGTTCAAAAGATTTTGTTCCCTGAAAACAGAAATGCCAATCAAAATTTATGCGAGATAGTACTCTAGAAGAGGCTATTAAAAAGCCCACTCTCTAAATAAATAACTTCTGAAGAGATAAAAACTTCCGAAGAGAAACAGTTTCTTAAAGAGATATAAACTCCTGAAAAGATACAAACCCCTGATGAGGGGCATCTTTCTAAAAAGGACCAAGTACCTGGAAATGAGGAAATCTCAATATATTGTGCATGCACTAGAGAGATGTGGGATCGCAATAAAACTATTGTCGACGACATATTTTCATTCTCAGTTGCTACTGGAATTGTTACAAATGATGATGGTATTGAACCACACTCTGTATATAAATGTCAACATAAAAATTATTGGCCAAAATAGAAAGAAGCAATCCAAGCATAATTGGATTCTCTTGCAAAACGTGAAGTATTTGGGTCTATAGTTCCAACACCCGAAAATATAAACTCTGTAGATTACAAATGGGTATTTGTAAGAAAATGCAATAAGTCTTCGCTATAACGCACAACTTGCAACACAAGGTTTCTCAGAAAAACTTGGGATTGATTGCTTGAACCAAACAAAGTCCTTGAAGGATTTAAATTGCTTGAAATAAATAAAATCCCTAAAGGATTCAAATTACCTAAAACAAATAAATTCCCAGAAGGATTTAGATTACCTGAAGCAAAGAAAGTCCCAGAAGGATATATTAACAATTCCATTTGCCCATGCATGTCCATTAAGAAAATAGAATCTGAATTTGCTATCATTGCGGTATACATCGATGATATCAATCTAATTGAGACTCTTGAAGAGCTCAAGAAAGCTGTAGAATACTAGAAGAAAGAATTCGAGATGAAAGATCTCGAAAAAACAAAAAATTTGTCTCAGCCTTCAGATCGAGCATAATACACATGGAATTCTTGTCCGTCAAACAACATATATTAATATGCACTTTAATATGGACAAAGCATATCCGCTTAATAATCCAAGGGATTTGAGATTTCTCAATGCCGAGAAAGATCCATTTCGCCCAAAGAAGAAAAATGAAGCACTATTTGGTCCAGAAGTATCATATCTCAGTGCAATCAGTGCATTGATGTATCTTGCACAATGTACTAGACCTGACATTGCTTTCTTAGCAATTTTGTTAGCCAAGTTTAGTTCAGCACCGATAAAGAGATATTGGATAGGTGTAAAACAAATTCTCCAATATTTCTGCGGAACTACAGACATGGGATTGTTTATCAATATATCAGTTTAGAGGTTTTTACCTCTGTGATGGAGATACACTACATTGCTTACGCAATCAACTTGGTATATTATAGTATGCCCAATAAATATGATTTATCTAGTTTATGAACCTTAAACATCTACTAATGAATTATATCTCTCCACATATACAATACTTGTATATGTATAAATCATTATAGAACATATATCACTATGCATGTTAAACAAGAATAATAAATTATTTATTAAACCATTGACCTCTGTAACATTATTTTTAGAGCATACCCCCAACAGTGCTAACTGTACATTGGGATTTATTTGCAGAATAAAATCCAACCCCAAAACACTAAGTAATAAACCCCTCAGAGAGATCACCAAAGAGACTTGTAGTTGTTGCTTGAATATGTTTCATACATGCCACATAACTAGTAGGGAATTTATAGTTTATGAATATACACCTTTTGAATTCACCGTATAAGACAATTACACCTATTAGAGGAGTAACAACTTCTGGTGAAAAGCCATAAATAAACATTATTAATAACTATTTGATGATTAGTGACAAATAGGTAGAATAGTAATTATAACATTTCATACTTGTTTGTGACCGTATGAAACTATACATGGCTATTCATGAAAAGCCATTAACTATTCATAACTATATTTAAGAATTCACTAATAGTTACAGAACTATTCACAATAATTCATAAATAGTATCATACCTCTTCAAATTACGAAAGTTAAATTCTTAACAGTCAACATCTGTAAAAGGTCCATGGCATTTGAAGTGAATTGGCTTCAAAAGAACATATATGGATGAAATCATTATAGATATACGACATCATCCTCTCTGGTCGGCCAGTTTATATTCTTGGGTGCTCACCTATCGGGGTGAAATTCTATATGATTTCCTTACCATTTTTAATCCTGACAAAAAAATTAACCTTTATATCTATTGAGAATTTCATCCTAACAAAGATATATCCCGAAGAATAATTGAATTTGAGACTTCATGCAGATTTTTCATTAGGAGAAATATAATAAATAGGAGATAAAGCAAGCACAACCACAACACAAGATATGAATATATAGTTTATCCTTACGGACTGCATCATGGCCAATCGACACAGTAGATAAACTTCCACTATTATTAGAATATTACAATACTTCTTACATTACCAAATGAGAGAAATCAAAATATGTCACAAGACTACTTAGCTGGAGAACACCAATAAGAAATATATTCAGACAAACTTCCACTATTACCAAAAAGATATTACAATGCTTTTTACATAACTATGTATAAGAAACACATCAAAAGATCTCACAAGACATAACATATAACACCAACAAGAAACCATTAGAGATTGATGCACTGCCTAAATCTCTCGTAGTCGCACACTCAAATACATAGGAACACTAGAGAGCACATGTTTTAGCAAAATTAAACGAGCCCCTTGAGAAAGCAGTCGACCCTGCCAACCCATAAATTTTCCCCAAATTTTAGCCAATAAGCCATCGAAATGGCTGACTCTTACAAGCCTAATCGAAATAGGAACTCCCAAATAAATGAAAGGAGATCGCTTTCGCAGAAAACCTGTACGGCGTCTAATGATCTCAACTCTAGCAGCCGGCATCGAATCATGAACCACAAAAGAACTTTTAGCAACGTTAGTTTTTTATCCTGTGCAATTGCAGTATTTATTAAAAAAATTTAAGCACCCATCAACCGAAGATTACCGACCATTAAGAAAAATGACTGCATCGTCAGCATAAAGGAGGTGAGTAGCTGGCTCGCACCCCTTAGGCGTATGATAATAACAAATTCTTCCTTCCTCAAAATACCTTTTCAAACCACGACTAAGAATATCTGTTGCAAGAACAAATAAAGTAGGCGATAACGGATTCCCTTGAAGAAGACCTCTGAAAGAAGGAAAAAACCACGGTAAACCCCCTGAAATAAGACTGTAAATTTACAGCTATAAACACAATCTATGATTAGATAGGGAACAGAGGAACCAAAACCAAACCAATTAAGCACCTCTCTCAGGCACCACCCCCTCCCCCCCCACCACTCCAGTCTGTCATATGCCTTGGCAATATCCAACTTCAAAATCACATTACCACCTTGTACCTTCCTACCTAAAGAGCAAGCAAGTTCCTGAGCAGTAGCCACCTTTTCTAAAATAAGACGATCCTTCACAAAGGCTCCCTGCTCCAAAGACTCCAGCTTTCGAAGAAGAACACCTATTCTGCAACATAAAATTTTGTTGCAAATTTTATAAATAACATTGCATAAACTAATAAGGCGAAAATCAGTGAAATTTTTTTGATTTTCCATCTTCAGGATTAAGCAAATATAAGTCGAATTGAAAGAATCAAGAAGAGCAACAACCTTAAAAAAATCCTAGACCACACCTAGAACCTCATTCTGAACAACCTCCCAACTAGACTGGTAAAACGCCGCATAGAAACCATAATGACCTAGGGTACTATCCATAGGGATGACAAAAACAGCCTCCTTAACCTCTTGCAACAAAGAAGAAGCCATCAAAAACGCATTATCCTCATTAGTGAAAACTGGGGTAACCAGAGACAGCTAACCTTCATCTAACTCACAACCCTTTGATTGAAGAACATCTGTAAAAAAAATTCATAGCATCAGTATGAATAAGCTCAAAATCCTCCGACCAAGTTCTATTAAGGAGAAATAAACCCTTGATAGAAGACATAGCCCTATTTGCTTTGACCGTTACATGAAAAAAGCAGTATTCTTCCCTCCCTCCTTCAACCACTAAATTCCAGATTTTTGTTCACAAAAAATCTCCTATGCACTTCAGCTAATTTAAGTAGTTCCTTCAGCCGATTTACCTTTAACTGAGTATCCACATCCCACTTGGCCTGCAGACTAATTTCCCCTTCAAAAGTTTTGTCTTCAAGATTGCAAAGATTTTGCAACACATTACCAAAGACTGATTTATCCCAAAACATAAACTTATTTCGAAGAAGCTTCAACTTGTCAGCAAAAACTTCAAAAGCAGTCCCATACATATTAGTACTCCACACCTCCTTGACAAAATCAGTGTAACATTAATGCAAAACCCACATCCGTTTAAAGTAAAAAAGACGAGGATCCAAAACTCTCTGCTCTTAAAGAGAAATAACAAGAGGGGCATGATCAGAGCAAATTTTAGGAAGATGAACAACCGTAACCGAAGGCATAGTAGCTAGCCAAGCAGAGTTTCCCATCACCCTATCCAAACTAGCCCAAATACGACGTGCACCCTCCTGATTATTGCACCATGTAAATTTTGATCCCGAAACCCCATAATTAACTAAGTTCGCAGAAGAGATGAGAGAATTAAAATCATCAATTCCAGAATTAGAGACAACCCTACCTCCCAAACGTTCTGAAAGATTTGTGACAACATTAAAGTCACCCCCCAACATCCAAGGGACTGGATAGAGTTACTCAAATTATCTAAGTCTCTCCACAATCCAACCCTATCAGCAATGGCACACTTTGCATATATAAAAGTATAATAAAACTCCACATTAAAGGGAGTGAACTTTAATAACACATGCAAACACTGATCTGATTTAAAAATAGGAGTAACAATAAATAAATCAAACTAAAAAAGCCAAATTTTACCTCCCTCCGCACAATTATGAGTCACGCGCGGCATACCTAAAGAGGAAGCCACTCTTTGCAAACGAGATACTTCCACCATCGACTCAGAAACCATGACAATACCCACCTTATTTTCCTTAACTATTCGTCGAAGATGACGTATCGATGTTGCATTACCAACCCCCCTAATGTTCCAAACTAGCATTGACGACTTCGTCATTAACAACAGTTTTCTCCACAACCTCCTTAGCCTGTGCTCGAGTTAAAACACTCCTAGGCATAAAGAATAATCTCTTCGATTTCTCCTTTTTTTGATCACCTCAACCCGCAAATCAGGGACGACAGATCTTCAAAACTTGGTGGTATCTCTGGAGTAGCTTCCCTAGAACACCCACCATATCCCTCTCCACCGTTAGGCTCAACAACAGAGCCTATATCCTTGCCAGATGTACTCGCAATAACCAAAGGAGGTGGAGTAGTGTCAACCACCACTGCTTCTATTTTCTCTCCAGTCACAGTTGGCGGGACATGCCTCACAACCTCTCTATCAACACGAACTTGACTAGTACCCACTTGGTCTGGAACCTCCTCAACAACCTCTGTTTCATTCACCCGCCTGTCATCATTATTGGAAAAGCGAACAGATTGCCCTTTCCTCCCCTCTACTGCCGGCTGAAATCTAACCTTTAAATTCATCTTCTTCCCAATTTTTGGACCCAAGTTTTTGTTGGTCCTATCTTCAGCACCTCCAGTATTAGGTATCACCATTTCTTCCCTTAAAGGCTGAGGAGGATCCTTTAACTTCAAAACCTTCCTACACTCCTCGAATAAGAGTCCTTGAAGAGAACATCGTTTAAAAAACTTTGGAAGATATTCATACTCTATAGCTAGTGAAAATCTTTCACCATACACTAGATTCACCTATAGCTCCTCCACCAACGGTTTGGATAAATCAACATCGACACAAACCCTAGCTACACTAAGTCGTGATAGCTGCAACGTAGGGTTGTCAATCTTTAGAAACCTACCCACCCTTAATGCTAACCCCTTTAAAAACTTTGGGTGAAAAAAGGGAGAGGTAAGCTTTGGAAAAGAGATCTAAACAAGTGCCAAACTCGAATCTCTCTTAGGATTGAAATAAGAAGTCCTCTGAAATAGTCGAAACCAAAAACCTTTAACATGTTTCTTTTCACGAATCAAAGCTTTTGTAACATCCTCAAGCGTGGCTAACCGCATCAGAATATTTCTTGGATCAATCAAGACGATTAAAACTATACTAGAAATTCCCCAAAGTAATTCAATATGCGTCTTAATCTTCTCCAACGAAGGTCTTCCTGCTGAAAACTTCATGATCAAAGCATTATGCAAAAAGGACTCTGCCCTAATCAAGTCCTTGGGCATAAATGTGATTGAAGGCACACCGTCCTTCATTCCATACCGAACATCATGTTCAAAATCATCTAGAACGAAGGTGTTGGGCACTGTGGAGTCACAACACGAGCAAAAGTCTGAGGTGGGGGTGGCGCTGCTATCGCATGAGCCCCTTAGACTCCGACGATGCTGCTAGAGCAGCCATAAAGAAAGCTTAAAACAGAAACCCTAGAGGTTTTCTAAAATGATGATGGTGTTTTACTAGAAAAAACATTAATGGTGTTTTACTAGAAATAAAATCATCCTCCTTGAAAACTCCAAGCTGGTGTTGATCTGTGTGTTGTGTGGTTCTATTGAATTATGAACTAAAACACCCTTTATGTACTAGTAATTGACGTCACAATATGCTTTGGAAACTCCTAAAACAATCCAAGGTCGGTTAAGAAACCTACTCTAAGAAAAAATTGAGTTTTAACAACTTTTTCTGGAGTTTTCCCGCGTTGGTTTTGATATGAGAAAGTCTCCTATCGAAAGCAAGGCTCACAGACCCTTTTGGTTTCGATATAAAGAAGTTTTCTATTGAAAGTAAGGCAAATAGAACCTTTTGCTTTTGATACGAAGGATTCTCCTATCGAAAGCAACACTATTCACAACAAAATTTGCTTTCGAAATTAAGATTTTGCTATCGAAAGCAAAGCTCTCTGTTTTTAAAAAACTTTGGTTTCGAACCAAAATGAGGATTTCGAAATCAAACATTCTAAAAATGTTTCTAAGGTGTAAAAATACCTCTAAAACACCCATTTTAAGTGGGGACATCATACAAGAGTCTACATGCAACTAACCACTTACGAGGATACTAAGTATCTAAATCACTTACCATCCTAAGATGTTTTTCAGGTAGTGATGAGTTGAGCTTCATGCGAGTCTTCTCTTCTTCTCTTTAGGTCTTGAAAGATAAAAAATGTGGAGATAGCTTATTAACTCTAACTCAAGTAACATAGACCATAAATCAACTAAAAAAACCATGAGGGAACTTATGGACCTAACAATTTTGAACCGTTAAAATTTAGCATTAAAATTTTCACCAAGTAGATGAAAACATAAAAGTTTTAGAATGGTATAATTTTTTTGCTCAGATGATCTTTGTGGCTCATCAGAAATTATGCCTTGTATCATCTCTATGTGGGCCCTACATGCAAAGCTCACATGCAAATGTGTTATAGAGAGAGTCACTAAGGAGGTCAATTTGGGAGTCCGCCTAGTATTACTTTATAAAAAATCTATATCTATTTTCAATTTTTTGATTCTTCTAAAATATGGAATAAAAAACAAAACTGATCAAAATATTGACTTTCTAAATTAAATCAAGAACCAGGACCAATTTATTTTGCTTTGGACTAACTTTGACCAAAAAATGAAACCGTTTGCAACCCTAATCTACATAAAAACTTAAATTTTAATTACACTTAAAACTTCGAAGCTGGATTACTTCTTCGTGAACTTTATTACGCTGAAATATAACTAGAAAAACTGAGAGAGAGCAGAAAGAAAGAAAGAGTAGCAAAGAGAAAGAGCAGCATGATCCCTTTGTCGGAGCTATATGTAACACCCCAAATTCAAATTACAGTATAAACCTGAATCCAAACTCATAACTCGATTCCTTAAGACCAAACCTAGAACTTTCAATCTAAAATTAAGTTCAAACCATAAGCCCAAAAAAAAGTTAAAACAAAATGCAACTCATAAAACTTCAAGCAACAACACACTAACTTATACAATCAAAGAAACACAAATGTCAATTCATCAACATCATCGACAACAACAACAACAACCTCAACATCAATAACATCAACAAGTTTCATATATTTTTATGCTGAACCGCACCGCGGCTGCCTACGTACCCAAACAGGGATTAAGCATAACGTAGTTCCAAAGAATACTCACAAGGTGTCTAAATCACATTTCAACTTTCATGCGAGTTCAACCAACTTACACATTCTCCCAACAAACATAATGATCATCCCTACATCTAGCATCTGATATAGGTTATTATCTCTAGTTAATTAAGTAGGATCTCGAGCATTCAGGTTCACTCACTCTATCCCACCATCTATCTTCTCTACCTTTTGTGGTCCACTAGTTAACCCAATCGTGCACTGGGTGAACTTGTGTTAGCATCGACCTTTCTCCTTCATATAGCAGGTTACCAGCCTTGGTCAAAGTACACCTCTATAAATCTCTTATGTGATTCATCGGTAATCGCGTAATCAAAATAAGAGAAGGTCAAGCCAACCACCTATTGTTGAGATCCACAACATCATCTCAAGTTGTTCACAATTAATTATCTAAATTCTTTATTAATTGGTACATCTACGAGTCATGATTAACAGTTCAGACTATTATCGTAAAATTCTTATCATCCGAAACTAAGGGGTTCATCCCATATACATAACATGCTAAATTTTTATTTGCAGAGTAAGACATGCCAATAACTCAATTAGCAAAATCCCACAGATTGTATAAACATGATTAGAATATCATCCAACATAAAAATATCTATTTTGGGAATTAATTATGATAAAATCCCAAGTTGAAATTGAACAAACTCAGGCGTGTTTGGACAATATAGAAGTCAATGTTCGCAAAAATTTTAGTGATAAAAATCCACGATAAGAAATCTAGTGAAAAAGGTAAGAAAACCAAAACATGTGTATTCTGCCAAAATCAGTATCCGTGATACAAAAACAGTTGTATCTTACAGTTTATAAATCCAAACTTAGTGCTTTCAAGTTCTGATGAAACTAGAGACGTAGATCTAAAGTCTTTATGTTTTGACCGAAAACCAAAAACAAAACTAAGGTCTCGAAAACTGTGCCCAAACACAGACCAACTGTACTGTCAGTAAAAATATAGCAGCATCAACATGAACTTTGAAATTATTTCGAAAATAGTAAACAATACTCAAAAATCAAAAAATTTGAACTCAAGTTAACTCGGATGTTATGAACACAGAGATATAAAGAAATAATAAAAACTCCTTATAATTTGAGAGAAAAAGTCGAATTAATCATAACTGGTCAGATTTTCTAGAACTTGAAACATCTAAGAAAGTGATCATAACTTGTCTCAAACTAACCTAGAGCATCTAATATCATCCCATGATAATTAATAAGTATGGATCAACTGTAAAATAAATCAACCAACATGATTAAACTACTCAAATAATAAATATACACCCACTATTATGATTGAAAGGGACTATAAAAAGACTTAGGGTTAAGAAACTTATATGTAATCAGAACTTCCATCTTCTTCCACTTTACAGCTTAGGGTTTCTTCTCCTAGTTGTTGATTTTCTTCTTCTCTTTCAACCCTAATGTTCCAATTAATATTAAAAAGCAACCCTCATGTCCCAATTAATATTCAAAAACAACCCTAATTTTTGTACTAGAAGCATCTTGTTTATATAACTCTTAATAAAAGAGTCCTAAACCTACTAAATACATGAAAATTTATTACCCAAGTTATTCCATATCTTAAGGATCCTTTATAAGCTTAAAACAACTCCTAAATAAGACTCTAGGGCTTTCCAAAATACCTCCCAAACAGTCAGTACGAAAATAATAAAATTAGAAACTAAATTTGACCCACCACAAATCGGTTTCCTAAAAAGTTGGATTTCTAAATAAATTAACTTTTCTAAATGTTTGGTTGTAGGAATAAGGGCAAAATTATTACTAATGTGTCCCCCCACTTAAGTTTAGCTAAATTAGCCCCCAAACACTAAACATACCCAACCTAAGTTATGTACACCCATACTAATAAATAGAAATCATAGAACATACTGCAATAAAAATATAGGGTATTACAATCTTCCCCCCCTAAAAATAGGATTTCGCCCTCGAAATCGAACTAACTAATGAAAATATGAGGTTAACGGACTCCCATGTCCTTTTGCTACCATTTCAGTTTTTTTTTCTGCTCCGACGACCTTAATTCCTTACTATTTCTTACTCAAACACTTACTTCTCTAATAACCAAGGTATCATTCCATAGTCATAAGCACACCAAATCATATAGGAAAATCATTCCAACCATCTTATATGATTAATAAAAAAATGATCCCAATCTTATAGGGCCCACCGACTTGGCGGTTTAGACAAAGGATCCAAGATCCTCGGATACGAGGAACTACCCTTTTGTAACTTAATAAGCAACTCTACTCACGTTGCCAATTCGTGGTCCATAAAAGGTGTAAGATCTTGAGATTAAATTGTCGTTGTAGATCTTACACTAATACAAATAACCTGCAACTTCTCTACTAAAATAGTAAAGCGGTAAGTAGGATATCGAACTAAATCAAGTAGAGAACCGATGAAAATAGATTAATTTCAGATTAAACTAATGAGATTAAAAGGAGTGATTAATTGAGAATAATTTTGGGATTGCTAAAATAAATAAATAAACTAAACTAAACTGATAATTTAGGAACAAATGGGATGGATTCTCAAGAGAATAGAATCCACCACCACAGATCCATACAAATAATTTAGCATTCACTTACTCTTTATCTATGTATCCACCAGGATTTCTTCCTTATTCTAATATAAATAAAAACAGCCATTCTTTGTATTACCTAGAAGGCAATCACAAAGAATCCTTTCCTTATTTTTAATCAATTAAGAACTGAAGAAAAGGAATATAAACTTCATTGACAAAGATTTATGATTCCCCCAACGCTCCATAGGAGGCGTTGATCATTAAGATCTTCACAGAAGTCTCTCTGGAGGAAAACATAAAAATAAGAAAAATAAATACTAACTAAAAGCATTTCAGCCATGGGGGCTTCATCCCTCTCTTGAAAATAAATTCAGCAGACATGATATGAAAGAAAGAAAAATAGAAATAAAATTGCATTACTGAATTAAATGTATTACAACCAAAGCTGAAAATAAACTCTCAATTTCTCTCTCACTGTACTACAACTCTCAGTACTCTGGAATGAATGCAACTGATGGAAATGCCCTCTATTTATAGTTTTTCTGGAGGCTGCACCAACAATTGAGATGATTCTGGAGGATCCAATGGTCTTCAAAATTATCAGTAATTGAACGGCCCAGATTGATTAGGGTTTTAAAATAGACGGTTATGATAACAGATGGAGGATAAAAGACTAATTCAAATTTTGAATTTGAATTATGGATCTGTGTGAAGATAAGATAAGGCAGATTTGAATTTGAATTTGAATCTGAATCTTGGATTTGCCAGAAGATAATGATCCAGTGCTGCTCAGGTTCTGATCCAGTGCTTCTCAGGCTCTTAGAAAAACTCCAAAAATATTTAAAATTCTGCAACTTCTAAGGTTTGAACACAAGACCTATTACGTGAACAACTAGCTCTCAAGCCATCTTTGCCAACCGCCTCTTGTGTTGTAAAGTGACCCAATTTCTCTTCTTTGGGCTGATTCACATGCTTTTTGACTCATTTTGTGGACTTCTAAACTTAATCCCTATAAAAATACAAAATGATCACAATTAGCTCTTTTTTAACAATTCTAAGGCTTAGTAAAATGTTTTTAAAGGGTCAAATATTACAGTTTTGTGTGCTTATCAGTCCACAAGTTAACCCAATCATGCACCGGGTATACTTGTGTTAACATCAACCCTTATCGCTCAATATGTGGGTAACTACCTTCAGCTAGGTTCACCTTTATCATTCCTTATGCGACCCCTCAGTCATCGCATAATTACACATAGAGAGGGTTGAGCCAACCACTTACACAATTTATCACATCATCATCATAAGTTGACACCAACAGAACCAACAAGTACCTAAAAGTTAGACAATCCACTAGTCAAGGCTTTTATTCTTCTTTTATTTACACTCGTATAACCATTTAGACTATATTCAAACATTGTAGTCACAACACACCCCACTAGTTTTCTTACATCAAATACAACGATTAATTCATTAATCTCTTTAATGGTAAATATACACATGCATATTCATCTATGATAAAAGTTACTTCATTAATCTTGTTGATGGTATTGTAGAGCGTACTTCGATGCCATAAACTTCTAACAACACATTACAATTTAGGAGCAAACATAGTCATAGACCACATAATCTACAACAAATAGAGAATATACAAATCTAACATAAATTTAACCTACATGCACAAGTCAAATGGATAATTGTTATGAATTTTTTACAACAGATTAAACCCAGGTAGAACCCACACAAACAGTCCCAAGTAGATCTAGAACCTGGCTCTGATACCATTCTGTAACACCCCAAATTTAAATTACTGTATAAACCTGAATCCAAATTTATAACTCAATTCTTTAAGACCAAACCTAGAACATTCAATCTAAAATTAAGTTCAAAACACAAGCCCAAACAAAAGTTAAAACAAAATGCAACTCATAAAATTTCAAACAACAACACACTAGCTTATACAATCAAAGAAACACAAATGTCAATTCATCAACATCATCGACAACAACAACAACCTCAACATCAACAATATCAACAACATCAACAAGTTTCTTATATTTTTATGCTGAACCGCACCGCGGCTGCCTACGTACCCAAACAGAGATCAAGCATAATGTAGTTTCAAAGAATACCCACAAGGTGTCTAAATCACATTTCAACTTCCATGTGAGTTCAACCAACTTACACATTCTCCCAACAAACATAATGATCATCCCTACATCTAGCATCAGATATAGGTTGTTGTCTCTAGTTAATTAAGTAGGATCTCGAGCTTTTAAATTCACTCACTCTATCCCTCCATCTATCTTCTCTACCTTTTGTAGTCCATAAGTTAACACAATCGTGCACTGGGTGAACTTGTGTTAACATCGACCTTTCTCCTCCAGATAGTAGGTTACCAGCCTCGGTCAAAGTACACCTCTATAAATCTCCTATGTGATTCATCGGTAATCGCATAATCAAAATACGAAAAGGTCAAGCCAACCACCTATTGTTGAGATCCACAACATCATCTCAAGTTGTTCACAATTAATTATCTAAATTCTTTATTAATTGGTACTTCTACGAGTCATGATTAACAGTTCAAACTATTCTCGTAAAATTCTTATCATCCGAAACTACAAGGTTCATCACATATATATAACATGCTAAATTTTTATTTGCGGAGTAAGACACGCCAATAATTCAATTAGAAAAATCCCACAGATTGTATAAACAAGATTAGAATATCATCCAACATAAAAACATCCAATCTGGGAATTAATTATGATAAAATTTCAAGTCGAAATTGAACAAACTCAAACCTATTTGAACGATATAGAAGTCTATGTTCGCAAGAATTTTAGTGATAAAAATCCACAATAAGAAATCTAGTGAAAAAAGTACGAAAACTAAAATATGTGCATTTTGCCAAAATCCATATCAGTAATACAGAAATAGTTGTATCTTACAGTTTATAATCCAAACTTAATGTTTTCAATTTTTTATGAAACTAGAGACGTAGATCTAAAGTCTTTATGTTTTGACTAAAAACTAGAAATAAACCATAAGTCTCAAAACATGTGCCTAAACATAGACTAACTATGCTATTAGTAAAAATATAGCAGCATCAACACGAACTTTGAAATTACTTCGAAAATAGTAAACAATACTCAAAAATCAAGAAATTTGAACTCAAGGTACCTCGGATGTTATGAACACAGCGATATAAAGAAATAATAAAAATTCCTAATAAAATATTATGAAGATAATGAAAAAGATTATGAAGAAACTGTAAAGTACTTTTGACTTTTTGCCCGTTAAGATTCTTTAGTTGTTTTTTTTTTCTTTTTTTTTCTCTAATCTACGCAAACAAAAGATGGAGTTCAAGTCATCTGTCCCTACTTTGCTAATAAAGGTGGAGTCATTTGTTCCTAACTTTGTTAATTTTGCTCGTACACGTAGAGATGATTCAAACACTAAGTTTTGAGAAAAATGTTCTCTTTCACCATAAAGATTATTATCACAAAAAATTATATTCATTTTAAAATTTCTTTTATTTTTTAAGGGTACTGTTAAAGGAGTTTCTCAAAATATTTGGGGGATGGACAATTTAAATGAGCTTTTAGTCCAAAATCCCTATCTAAATTATTACTCAATTTCACTTGGGGGTGGTGTGGGGGAAAACTAACCTAACACTTACTTTCTTTCTTCACCCCACTAAAATTAAATAGTACACCTCACCCCTACCAACATCATCATCATCTTCATCTCCACCGCCTGTCATTTCTATCGCCGGCTACTTCTTCTTCTTTCTTTTTCTCAATCTAGCAACTTTCATTCTTTAAAAAAAAACAAAATTCTTATTTGATGGGTGTTTGATTTTGTGTCTAATCGGCAGTTGGTGAGAGGTGCTGGAAGGAAGATCTCTCCAGCTTATTTCTTTATCTCTCTAGGATTTTGGCTTTGGGTCAATCACTGATCGATCAATCCTATTGGTCTACAAGATTTGGTAGTGAATGCATGGGATGGGGATTTATCATGCTAGCTTGATTCATGGACCGGCCTTCTATTTAAACTAGAAATCGAGAAGAGATGGTCGGTTCCATCTTCTGTGTATGTCTGAAGAAATCGAGAATGCTAGATAACACACATACGTGGAAAAACCAACAAATAAACAAATAGACAAATTAACCTGTTGGTACCATCTTCTACGTATGTCTAAAGAAATGGAAAGTGAGGGTGAAGAGAGAGGGAGAGCGAGAGAGGGTCTCCGATTGGTGAAGAGGGGGTGGAGTTGGTGTTGGGATGTTTTTTTAGGGTTGTAGTGTTTTTTTTTAGTTGGGTGGAGAAATATCAACTATTTTTTAGATGGCCATACCTTTAGTAAAACTAAATCCACCCTCCAATCAACTGAAATATTCTAGTCAACCCCCAATCTTGTCTATCTCCCAACATTTTGAGGATCTCCTTTAACAACACCTTTTTTAAAAGTCGAATGAAAATTCAACACTGAGAAAATCGTCCTTATACCGAATATTAGACAGTTGATTTTTGGGAAAAGTACATTAAAAACATCTTGGTTTAAAAAAAATTGCATCCAAGTCACTATTTTTAAACTAAATACCAAAACAGCTCCCTCTTCTAATTTTTGCTCAAAAACTCCTAAAAATACCCTTTTAGCTTTTTACTGTCTAGACCCTTTATTTTTTAATCTAGCCCCTTTATTCTTTAATCTAGATCCTTTATTCTTCAATCTAGACCTAATTCTAGACCCATATGTGGGATCATTTCATCTAAAAGTAAGGATATTTTAGGGTAAAATAAAGGGTGGGTGTTGTTTTTGTATAGTTTGAAAATGGTGACTTAAAAATACCTTAGTTTGGAGAAATTGTACCTAAGTCACCATTTTCATAGTAAATACAAAAACAACACCCTCCCCTAATTTTTGTCCAAAATCTCCTAAATATACCTTCTTAGCTTTTTACTGTCTAGACCCTTTATTCTTCAATCAAGACCCAATTCTAGACTCACATATGGGAACATTTCATCTAAAAAGTAAAGGTATTTTGGGATAAAGTAAGGTGTGGGTGTTGTAACGCCCCGTACCCCAAATACAAGGGACATTACCATCAGTTTACAACGAGACTCAAATCCGGCAGAGTCTCCCCTGTAAACTGGACCTTTCGTCACCTAATAGACACAGTGCATATAAAATTTTACGCAGCGGAAACAAATTTAAACAAGGATATGCACTAAAAATTTGCCACCCATTTTTTTTTCTCAACTCAACTGAAATCCCAACGATGTAGGACCAGGAGGAACCTGCAAATAACTACGTCAATCACATTTCACACTTAACATGGAATAGTTGTGATATGATATATAGTTAAGTTTGTGGTTTCCTGTCAAAATATATATATAGTGGGAAAGATAAAGTAGGAGTTGTTTACATATAAAACCAAGTAACATAAGGCTCACAACCGAGC
>MVGT01003706.1:35687-60655 GCA_002174775.1 Macleaya cordata
GAAAAACCTTCAACCTTAACTATCATTAATGGTCCCACGAATACCTAAAACGATCCCCGAACTTCACCCAAGTTTTAGGAAATCATTATCCACCAAAACCAAGGAATATTTCTTTGTTCAAGGGTAAATCATACCACATTTTAGTATGAACTAAAGAGGAATCAGCTCAATTCTTCTCATGAATCAAAAAGAAAATCATGATTTAGCATATTCTTATGAATCCCCAAAAATATAGGTTTCACCACCAACATGTTTACCTTGAACATCAACTATATATATATATATTTTTTTTCTATCACCAAATACAAGCTATACAAAGAAAACTTACCAAAATCTCATCAAAATTAAATCTCCACTTGCATGCATCAAAAATGGGGGTAATTAGGTCATAAAACCCATATAATCACCTAAAAACTTCAACCCATCCATCTAACAAATTTCTAGGGCATAACAAAATTTTATTTTCTTCAAAAACCCCAATTTACATCACAAAAATTTTAAGATCTACACTATTTAGGTGCTGATTTCTCATTTTATCACAAAATATTGGCCCATCTCATCCCTTCTTCCACCATCAAGCTCAAACAAGATCTACACTAGCATGCATGTTTAATCAACACAAAAAAACTACATTATTTGTTCATAAATCAGCTTAAATGATGAGAAAAGGTGAGAAAAATTTACCCAAAAGAATCCTTCTTCTTCTTCTCCTTTCTCCCCCTTCTTCCTTCTTCTTCCTTCTTCTTCTTCTTCCTTTTCTGTTCTTCTTCTTCTCCCCCCACCTTCCTGCCGGAAAAAAAAGGCAGCAGCTGCCGCTGGCGTGAACAACGGCAGCAGCTGCTGCTGTTCCTCTTCTCCCTTCTCTCTCTCTCTCTCTCTCTCTCTCTCTCTCCTTCTCTCTCTTTTTCTCTCTCTTTCTCCTTTTTTCTCTCTCTTTCTCTTCCTCTTGCAGCCTTCTCTCTTCTCTCCCACGATCTCCCCTCTCTCTCACAACCCTCCCTCTCTCATACGACCCCTCTCTCCCTTATTTCTCTATCCCTCTCTCTTTTATTTCCCTCCTCTCTCTTTACTCTCTTATTTCCTCTTTCTTTCTTATTTTCCTTTTTCTTTCTTTTCTCCCTTTTTTTTTGGGTCTAATATTATTACTATCATAAGTATTAGTATTAGTAGACTTTTTTTTGTTAACTACATTACTATATCTACTAATGTTATTATTATTATTAGCAATAAATTTTCTTTTTTTTTGTTAGTGGGGTCCCACAGGTGTTGTTTTGGTTTAAGTTTTAAAATGATGATTTAGGTGCAATTTCTCCAAACTAGAGTATTTTTTAAGTAGTTTTCCCTTTTTAATAAGGTTAGAAGTTTTAGATTAGGTTGATTTTCTTTACTAAATGATCTAGACCAGTGATATCACCCATCCTCAAACACACTAGGGGATATCCTACAGTAGAGAACGTCTCCATTTTGTTAAAATGCACTTAGGGGCATCCCCTCAATAAACTAGGGGATAACCCAACCCCTTTTCAATAAAAACTTATTTTTATTAAACTTTAACTAATTATTAAACAATTCATCTTCTTCCCTGTTGGAAAAAATGTAGGAATAGTAATGGAAACTTGAACGGGATAATAACTATAAGGCACATAATCGGTGTCTTCCAAACAATGTTTCACCCCTATAATTGCACCAGGGCATACGAAATATGTTTTCAAAACAATGTTTCACCCCTATAATTGCACTAGGGCACATAATCGATGTCTTCCAAACTTTAACTAATTATTAAACAATTCATCTTCTTGTTATATTGATTTTCAACTTCTGCTTTGAAGATTAAGAATTTTTCAAAAGTCTCATCTTTCAATTTTATAAGATATACATACGCATATCTTGAAAAATCGTCGATGAATGTAACAAAATATTTGTTACCCCCACGACTTAAAGTTTCCTTTAAGTCACATACATCCGTATGTATAAGATCAAGAAATTCAGAAGATTTTTCAGCAGATTTAAACGATGGTCTATGGATTTTAGATTGTGCACATGTTATACACTTGTTAATATTATCGGAAACACATTTACGAATTAATCCTAAGTTAGACATGTTTTTTATAGAACCATAATTAACATGTCCTAGTCTACCATGCCACACAGAAAAAGACTCAACAACATAAGCAGAAGAAACTTTATTGATTAAGTTAAACTGAATTATCCCATTACAAGAATATCCTTTACCTACGAAAACTCTATTCTTGGATTAGACTAGCTTATCCGATTTATACATAAGTTTGAAACCTCTTTTATTAAGGAGATCACTAGAGACTAAGTTCTTAGTCATAACAGGAACATGAAGAACATTGGTTAAAGTAAGAGTCTTCCCTGACGTAAATTTGAGATCCACAGAGCCAGTACCAATGACCTTAGTGCGGACATCATTTGCCATTTTAACTTCATGTCCATCACTGATTTGATAGTAAGTTTTGAACAACTTTCGATCCTTAAATATGTGGATGGTTGCTCATGTATCTAACCACCAACCGGAGTAGTTGCTTACACTATTCGCTTCTGACACCGTTGCAATGAAGTTCCCTTCTTCCATCACGTTTGCTTGGTTCTTCAAGTTTTTCTTCTTGATGCGACAATCCTTCACAAAATGACTGGGTTTGCTACAGTAGTAGCAATCACCTTTATTCTTCTTATTCTTATTTTTTTCTTAGAATCCTTCTTGAACTTATTGTCATTCTTTGGCTTAAGAATGATATGCTTGGATTTGTTATCCTCAGCCATGTTTGCCTTAGGAAGATCCTCAGATTTTTCTTCACTTTTCCGTGAATCTTCTTCAACACGAAGGTGATACAGCAAGGATTCTATAGTGTATTTCTTCTCATCATGTTTGAGTTTCTTCTTGTAGCCATTCTATGACTTTGGAAGACATGCAATGATGACTCTAACCAAGAACTCTACAGGGAGAGTAATTTCTGCTACTTTAAGATCACTGACGATAGTAAGAAAACTATATGCTTGCGCAAGTATAGACTTATCGTTAGTCATCTTAAAACTCATTAAATTACAGATCAAGAATTTCTGGTTACTCACCTCTTCAATACGATATTTCTCTTGTAAAGTAGTCCACAACTCTTTAGAAGTTTGGATATGACGATGGGCGGTATAGTAGGATTGGAAAGTGTGTTGAGAATGTGTCCACGACATAGAAATTCTTCTTCTTTCCACTTCATTTTCTACATCTTCAGTTCAGTTGAATCTTCCAGTGTTTTTTCCGGAATAGGTTGATGATTCTCGCCAAGAATGTAAGACCGCTTCAACGTTGTTAAGAAGAACATCATCTTCTCTAACTACCTTGTAAAATCTTCTCCATCGAACTTCTCAAGCCTTGTGAAGTCCTAGTTCATCACTTGAATGGATTGCGACATTGTTCCCTCCATTGATGAAATATTGTTTGAAAATTGTTGGAAAAATGTAGGAACAGTAATGGAAACTTGAACGGTATAATAACTCTAAGGCACGTAATCGTTGTCTTTCAAACAATATTTCACCCCTATAATTGCACCAGGGTATACGAAATATATTTTCAGGATACAATGGAGTCTAACCGTAGGATTTGTGAGTTCGAATGTGCAAGATTCGATCACAACTCAAGAACATTCTTATTTTGATCTCTGTTAATGCCAAAATACTCTAACTTTGCTTTGGTTTACTTAGGAATTCGAAGTGTCTTAAGAATGGCCAAGAAATCATGTATTTATAGCCTTGGAAGTACCATTTCAGAGCAAAAATGGTGACTGTTCTAAATTGATGCGAGTGGGTATCGATACCCACTGAATGGGTATCGATACTCAATCAAAAATGACTTCAGATCACCTTGGTATCGATACCAGTATGAGTGGTATCGATACTAGAGTGATCTGAACACTACCAGGCTCACCCCTTCAGCAGGTATCAATACTGACTTAGTCAGTATTGATACTAGCCTCATCTGTTGGCTTCGCTTTGGCTGGTATTGATACCAACCTTGTTGGTATCAATACAACAGTGAAACCATCTCATTTTTGGAAAAGATTAAGGCTCCAATAGCTCCTAGCGACGATGCATACGTGCGAAGTGCACCACAAAAGCGCCCAATGTGCCCTAAATGCCCAATTGCCCTTTCGCACATGCACGTGCGCGTGCGCGTGTGCGTGCACTTGTGACACCTCATCAATTCCAATGAGGACCCAACACTTAAAAGATAAACTCTAATAAGTGTAGTCACTTATAAACCTCAACATTCCATATCTCCCAAGCAATGTGGACTAAACCAAAGAAGAGTTAAAGCAACAAGCCCAACCAAAGCTATTTTGAAAAGTTTACAACATTCCCCACGATCGCATCTACCATCACCACCACCGCTTCCACCTCCACCTCCACCTCCACCATGCCACATCCTCGCCACCACCACTTTGAAAATGAATAGAGAAGAGAGAGATAGGAAGAGAGAGAAAAAGAGAGATCGAATGAGAGAGAAAGAGGAGAGATCTGTCTCAATCTCAGCTTTATCTCGATCTCACCTCTTTATCTCTCACACTTGATCTCTATTTCTCTCCCTCTCTCACTCTCTCTCTTTGATTCATTTTTATTTTGACAATCAAGTTGGCCATCGGACTGAGGTTTCGGACTATACAGTCCTAGAAGGAAGCTGATATACTATTTTCATAGTCTGAAAAATAATTTAAAAAATTAGGCATGAAAAGCCTTTTATAGGTTTCGAACTATGAAACGAAAACTTCTTATAGGTTTCGGACTATCAGAATGGAAACTTCATATAAGTGTCGATTTTCATAATCCGAAACCCATTTAAAAAAGTCAGACGAAGGTTTTTTCCAGACTAGTTTTCTTAATGGGTTTTGGACCATGAAAACGAACTTACATATATGTTTCGGACTATAGAAACTATGAAAATGATTTAGTATTCGACTGTGGGAACCAAAATAATCTTTCGTTGTAGGTAATAAAGGTTGAAAATATATGGCGAAACTAGTGACTACTTTTGCTTTTTTTTTTTAGGAAAAATCATTAAAAAAATGATACAGGGTTGTAGGATTATCTCCACATAATGTGAGGATGGGGGATATCACTGGTCAATGATCTATATGGTGAAAAGAACTTTCTCACCAAAAGTAGATCGTTGATCATCTTCATGTAGTTCTATAAGATAAAATTACATTAGAAAAGGGACATGCAAAATAGATGCAAATGATCTAAACTCCAAAAAATGTTCTTCAGTCGGCCCTTGGTATCACATATATTCATATATGTCTCGGAGTGGGATTCCATTGACTAGAGTTTAACATGGGTCGATATGACCCTATCATGTTATTGCTGGGGACTTAAAACTTTAGGATATGCTTTGTGTTAGTCGATCTTACATAGAAATGATTAAAAGGTTGATTTTTGTGTCGATGATCTCTTCACTATTTATCAAAGAAAAAGATCTCCTTACTATATAGATTATTCCAAAAAAGAAAATCACATGATTCACTAATTTTACAAAAGGTTGATAAATATAAGCATTTCATATTTTTGACATAAATATAAAATTCCTCTAATTGCTTATATAATTACGAGCCCCCACACACGCGCATGCACTACGCTCATTTGGGTTGGACGTCCGAACGCGCTACGCCCTTTATCCCCATGTATGCTAATATTGATCTAGATCGATAATGGATAGATTATAGTTACAAAAAATTAACCCTTGGATCATCCCTACATAGGCGCACAACACACGTGTAAAGTGTAAGAATAAAATAAGTATTAAGTGGCCCACTTAGGAACGATACATTCACTGATGTTGATCTAGATGATGAATAGGTCATCGTCACTAAAAATTAACCCTTGGATCATCCCTACATAGGCGCACAACACACGTGTAAAGTGTAAGAATAAAATAAGTATTAAGTGGCCCACTTAGGAACGATACATTCACTGATGTTGATCTAGATGATGAATAGGTCATCGTCACTAAAAATTAACCCTTGGATCAACTCAATGCGACTCCATTGGTAAGTGTAAACCAAATGTAAATAAATAAATTTTATTAGGGGACATATCCAGTATTTTGTAAGAGTTAAAAAAACTTAAAAGAAAATATATATAGGGGTAGACGGATGGACTGTGTGACAGCTTAAAGCTATCTACCACCGCCCACCCCAAAACACACTCTCTCTCTCTCTCCTCCCTTTTCTCTTTCTCTCTCCTAGTTTTTAGGGAGCTGGCTCCCCTTAGCCGACCCAAATATATAGTAATAGATGTTGGATCATAATATAGGTTGGTTAGAATTAGTTATCTTTGTGCAGCAGTACAAAAAAAATTGATTTTGATCCACATGATAAGAAGATGATCTTCACAAAAATCAACATATAGATCATCTTCTTATATAATACCCTACAAAAAGTGTAAATAAGATGAGGAAAGAAATAGGCTAGTATTAGCGCCTTAGTCTGCATCAACAGTTAAAAAGGGTGAATTTAGTAGGAGCAGCCTCCTGGAGGAGGGATACTTGACCCAAATATATGTTAAAAATTACCCAATATTGGGCTAGAACCCTTTTTTTTAGGAAAGTTTAACGGAGAGGACATGCTTATTTTGAGTTGTAAGCACAATCCCTCTTTTTTTGCGTTTTAGTTTTAGTTTTTATTTTAAAACAACAAAGTTTTCATACCTAAACTACCCTTCTATTTATTTAAAGCGTGGAGTTTATATGTTTTTGCTTGTGGGGAGTGGTGACGTGGCGGAAAGAGAAAATAATATTTTTTAAATTTAAATTTCTATAACTTTTAATCTAAAAATCTATTTTTGATAAAATTTATATTTTTAGAAATCATTTTTGATCTTAAAATGAGATCACACATCAATATCAAATTCAAAGAAAAAAAAACTTTGTACCTAGACTATGCAAACAGATTGCATACATAAAAACATATGCAAGTCGTAATTTGCATAAGCTTATTTTACATACTTTTTAGCATCTGCACTTTTGTAAGCCTCTGGGCAAATAGATTGCATAATAAAAAAAAAACCTAGTTAACTATGCAAATTATAAGTTGCATAGGCTTTTTTGCATACTTTTGAGCATCTATATTTTTCTAAGCCTCTATGCAAACAAGTTGCATAACAAAAAAAGTCCAGAATTTGCTTTTCCACATTATAATTTACATATAATTATTTGAGTTATTAGCTTCGTAAATGGATTTTTTTTTTAAATTTGGTATTAATGTCTGATCTTGAAAAATACTTTCAACTGTATAAATTTTGTTCAAATCCGATTTATATTTTGAAAGTTATGACAATTTTTATGTTAAAGTTTATTAAATGAGATTTGTTAATGTGCACTGCCATTATTCAGTATATAGTTTTTTCGTCTTTTTGCATCGTTCTAATGTGCGCCGGGAACTGTCCAAACATACAGGGGCAGAGCCAGAAATTTATCTTTATGGGGGCCAACTATATTTTCATCCCACTTTTTTTTTAATATCATAACACTCCACTTAGTATACACCATGTTTACAGCTACTTTATGGCCTGGACAATGTAAGGGATGATTTAAATTTTTTGTGAGGGTAGTCTCTTCATCATCCTTAAAAATTCACATAGTTGTAAATTTTTCTACACCACTAAAATTTAATTCAAATTATAAGTTTTTTGAACCATCTATTTTATAAATTTTAAAAACTTGTGAAGAGATTAAAAATACTATGTATGGTGAGAATTGAGAAGATCAACCTCACAAAAAAAACAATCTTTGGATCATTTTCATGTGAATTCTACAGAGCGATGTAACCAGGGTGTAAGAAAAAGTGGTGTACTATGTTAAGAAGAAAAAATTGGGGTGAAAATAGAACTTCCAAACTATAAAACTATTATTACTTGAGCAGAGTATAAAAGTTAGAATTTGTACTGGAGGGGACATTAAATTAAATTATGTAACCTTTGAATTTGTACTGGAGGGGACATTAAATTAAATTATGTAACCTTTGGTTTATTATGAGAATGTGTAAGAGATAAGAAGGGAGGGGGAGTAGTTGGGGGATGGACATAGTTTTACTAGGGGGATGGTTATCAAAAATTGATTTGGTATATTTTTCCTCCCAACCCAAACCTAACCCAAAGTCCCAAACTTTTCTTTTCACTCCCAAGTCCAAAACAGTCGAGTCGATGACATCCTCTTCCTAACGATTTTCTCACTCTAAACTTCTCTCCTCCATTGCCCAAACTCCTCCATTCGACCACCGATTATCGATTTTGAACAACGATTTTCAACTAACAACGGTCGATCTCTTCTAGATCGTTAGAAATTTTTGAGTTCAAGCTAAGATTCATGGTTAGGACTAAAAACTATTAATGACTCCCAAAAGTTAAGTTTCGTTTGATTTTTTATTTTTGATCCCTAAATTTATATGTTTCAGTTGTTCTATGAGGTTTTTTAAGTGAATAGACATATTTTAGGCTTTGTAGATGTGATTTGGGTCGATTTTTCAGAATTTTTGGTATAACTCGTCGTCTTCATCAATTTTCGACTGGACCAGAGAAGAGGTTCTCTGTCAACTTCGACCACTGATGGTTGAGTTTGTATGTAAAACTCAACCAGTGGTGGTTGAGTTTTTCCTAAAAACTCGATCCTGCTCAAATGGATTAAGTACGAAAACTGAAAATTTTGATCTCAATAAAAAACATTTGAAACTAAAAAAAAAAGCATATGAATTAGTTGTATTACCTCATTACTATTTGATTAAGAGATTTTCATTGGATTTGAGGAACCCAAACCATCCGAAAAGGAATATTTAGGTTTTTGGGACTCCATTAATGGTGACCTTTGCTTCAATTCATCTTCCTCCATTAATAGTATTCCTTCTTGAACTTCTTCATCCTTCGTAGAGTTTCAAGCTAATAACGACTTCGATCCTTGGTGGTCGAATAATTTAAGAGAGGTTTTAGAGAGAGAAAGTAGTTTTTATTAGAGAAATAGAGAACGTGTTGGAGAGTGAAGAGTTAGAAGTGGTAGTTTAATTTACACCCTCACCACCCCCTTAGTAAAAAGAAGGAAAATATTGGAATGAGAATTTTGGGTTAAAAGCCCATTTAACTTGTCTACCCCCTAACATTCTAGAGAACCCCTTTAACAGTACCTTTTTTTTTCTCGATGCAAGAATTTATCACTCATATTTTGTAAAAATTAATCCCCTTAAAAATGGTTCAGTCTTATTTGGATCGGGTCGGGTCGGTTTTTGTAGATAACCAAATATCAACTGACAGTAGTTTTTTGGACACGGAATCTTTGCCACGTAAGTCCTCCTCTCATGCCGATCTTCTAGAAACTCTTTTTTCTTTTTTGGTTGTGTTTTCTTCTTTTTTTTCCTTCTCTCTTTTTAGCACCTTGATAGATCTTCTAGAAACCTGGACAGATCTTATCGTTTGTGTTCCTTGGGGTTGTTAAATACTCATAAACGTAGAGTTCAAATCTGGAACAGCATCATTCTTTCTCTCTCTCACTCTTTCTCTCTCTAGAAACAATTAATCACATTATTTTCTTCATCATCGTTAATGGCCATCTCTGCAAGGTGCCCCAAGGTACCAAAGTTTCTTCTACTCATATTTTACATCTTAAGCCTCATCAGAAGATTCATCTCCTGCCTTCTTAGAATTCTGGGTTTGGGTGCATTTACAGATTCAGAAGATCACATTATCCCTCCAACAACTCACCTCCTCACAATTTCAGAATCTCATTCTGATTCAGTAGCTGCTGCTGCTGCATCTTCTGATCTCATCAAAAAATTCCTACCAGTTGTGAAGTTCGAGAACCTGCAGCAGGTTGATAATATTACAGATAGCTGTGCCGTTTGTCTCTGCGAGTTCGAGGGCGAAGACGAAATCAGACCATTGATGGACTGCCGTCATATTTTCCATCGGAGCTGTTTGGACCGTTGGATGGATCATGATCAAAGAACTTGCCCTCTTTGTAGAACTCCTTTCGTCCCCATCGAGATGCACAAAGCTTTCAAAGCAAGCTTATTACATTTATCAGTTGATGATATTAATAATTCAGAATCCTCCTGATTTGTTCGGGGGTAGTAATTATTAAGAAGGAAATCCAGATCAGTAGTTTTATTAATTCTTTTTGGGTTTCTGTTTGTTGTATTGAGAGTGAGGTGTGTAAATACCTGAAAAATCAATCCGGAAGAAGAATTTGAATTTTGTATGTATATATATAGAAGATGGGTCTTTACCAAAATTAGTCTTTCAGTAGTTTTTTGTTTAATCGTTTCATTTTTGTTTTGTGATTGATGGGAATTTGAACAAAACGAGACGTGTATTTGAAGCTGGGTTGAAGAAATGAGATTAGATGAGAAACAGAGTACTCCGTGATCTCTGAAATTTGTTGAATTTTCTTAAGACAGTTCGATTGCCCTATTTAGGAGGGTATTTAGAACCGTCGGATCAATTTGGTCCTCAAATTAGTGCACCCTAAAGTGGTGGGTCTGTAAAATTCGAAGACTTAAATTACTATGTCTAGCATTACTGTATATTTGGCCAAATTAGGCCCTCGACCAGCCTGCAAAATAAGTTTGAATTCTTTTACTCGAAAATGAAGTCACGGCATCAGTAAAAGAATTCAGTATTTATTTTCGGGGCTGAGCAAAGTTTATTTATTTATTTATTCATAAAATTGGTTAAAAATCCCATAGCCAAAAAATAATTAGTGTTTAGTATTTGATATTTTTAAAATACACAAAAGATCTCGTGATCATTTTAAAAAATAGTTGTTAGTCTTTTAAACTTTTTAAAATATTAATTTAGTCCACCCGTGAACCATTTTTTATAAGTTAAATTTTTTTTATTACCCTTTTGTAACTGTTTCAACACTTCTGAAACAGTTTAAAAAATCAATGTAATAACTATAAATTCTTTACACGCGTATGATTATTACCCACGTGATATGAATCTCTGTTCCTAGTTTTAATATTTTTCGAATTTCGATGACATCTAAAGCGTCCATCTAGTTTTAATATATAATTTTACAAAATTAAGAAAAATTAGAAATTGTAGTCAAAGAATATTTTGTTCGGTTAAGAGAATATGAGAGAAAAAATAGGAATTGTAGTAGAGAATATTTGGTTTGATTACAAAATAAGGGTATTATTGTTACTTACAATACAAACGTTTCACTAACTACTATTTAGGATGAAACACATATTTTAAATTGTTAAATACTAAACACTAATTAATTACTATATAATGGTTCAAACCCTAATTTTCTGTATTTATTTAAGGAATGACATTTGTAAATTGCCATCGAACACTACCTTACCATCATCATTGATCGGCGTGAACTACTTTCTTAGAATCGTCGTCTCCACCACTTGCACATTGTCGCCACCGTCACCAAACCACTAGGCAAAATGACTTTTTTTCATCATACGGAATAAGGGATTTTTTAGCAAATAATCCTGTCAGGTAATTGAAACTAACAAATCACCCCAATATTTTCATTATTTCTCAAATAACCTTGAGTTGGACGAAATTGTTAACTTTTCATCCATTTGTCCACGTCAGCGTCACATGGTTATGTAAAAGTACCTAAATGCCCCTGAATAACTCAACCCCTCTTCAAGTCGAATTAACAATGGTTTTGGGACAAATTTCAATTTCGTATAAATTCAAAGAATATCTAACGGATGAATCGATCCTATACTGCACGTATCAGTTGCAAATCAATCTACCCACCCAACCCACCAATTTACTTAATCTCATCTTCAACTGCAAATCTACTTTCTTTCTTTTAAAATTTCTCACTCAAATGCACTTAATTTTCCTCTCTTTGAATTTTCTTTGTTTTTGTCTCCGTTTCACCTCTTTTAATTGCAACCACACGACCATCTGGGAGTTTACCTCAGTAAACTATTCCAAAACTTCCAAACCCAATTTTGTTCTCTATGGAGAAGCCATTAGTAGCAGCGGCAAGCTGTGAAAAGGAAAACTCTTCACCCCTTTCGGAAGCCCCACTCCTTCAATGACTCATTGAACGAGAATTCTGTCATCTAAATGTCGACGACCTCAAAAAGGAGAACTAAATCAAGCACTGCTCATATAAAATTGGCTCCAGTAAATGGTGGGTTCAACTGAATTATGAATTTTTTGTTGATTACAACAGCAAATTCTAGTCCACAAGCAATATATAACAATACAAATACCTGATAAAGCTCTAACTAAACCAACAATGGTGAAAGCTAATAAGGCATTGTTTTTAATTATGAGTACACAGTCCTGGAGTAATATTCGGCAATGGAAGATCCATTCCTGTATTAGGATTTAATAACCAACCCAATACCCAAAAAATTAGAGACAAATTCCTCATCGTTAATCAACAAGTGAAATCAGAACCAGCAACAACTGATTCAAATGAAAAAACCATCAATTTCATTGCTTGAAAATTTTCCATCTCTCCCCAACACACCACCGAACCGATTAATCTCTGAATTGCATAGCTATAATTCACACCCAATTAATGCCTAATCAGAAAAGTCGAAAGGTTGTAAATCAAACAGGAAATCCAATTGACCCAAAATGTTCTTTCCTGTATAAATTAAAAACCCAGTATAATCCAAACTATAGACATGAGAATCTCCTGCTACTAAACTCAACATTGAAACATTTCCGAATTGGTTTTAAATTCCAGCTGCAGTAGTAGTACTAAGCCCCCAACAACAACTCCATTAGTGTTCTTTAAAACCCCACAAGTAAACCCCCTCCCTGATGTAATGGACTTAAATCTTTCAAATTTTTGCGGTGACAAAAACCTAAATTTCTCTCCTGCCTCTCTCCACCAACAATTAGCGACCCCTTGAACGTTTTTCACAGTGCAAACTTGGTTCTCCCCAACCTATTGTATTGAAGTAGATTTGTTTGGGTTGAAAACTTGAACAAGAATCACCAGTACCAGAGCAGAGATTTTCATTTGGGATAAATACTGCATTTGATTTGGTGGACGAACCTTCAATTTTGGAAGAAATGATCCACTATGACCTTCAAAAAACCTCAGAGGAGTTGTTCATCAGACCTCCCACGAAAATGCTAGTATCAAAATTAACTTGCGAATCCCCCGTAGAAAATCTCACACTTGCGTTGGTAGTGTGCATATGTGCAATCTCGTTAGAGTTTCCTCGAATGAAACAATTAGGGATGTGTCCCACAACACTTATTTATTGAACTGGTTGGATTAGATTAGGGGCTCTTTGGTCTTTTTATATGGGCATGTGACAATCAAATGGGCTCTTGGATGGAGAGTTGACAGTTCCGTCCAAGATAGGGTTATCTCACAATTATTCAAAATATCAGGGTTATTTGTTTATTTCAATAACCTGATGGAGTTATTTGCTAAAAAGAGCCCTAGGAATAATCTAATAGTCTGTTTGGACAAGGGATTTGGGAGAGGGATTTTGTAGAGACCAGGGATTTGGTGAAAAAATCATATTATATTTTTCCTCAAAATCTGGTCCCCACAAAATCCCTTCCCTCGTAACCTTTTTTGTTTTTGTAGTTTTATTTCTAATGCAAGACCTTTTCTTTTCTTTTTTCAGGAAAAAAAAGTGCCAAAAGCCTTCGGCTTCCTTTTCGTTTGATTTTTTATTTTTTACATTGAGTGGGGCTTTTCTTTTTTGTTGTTGTGATGTGGGATTAGCTGCACGCTGTACGTTCTTGTGGCCCAAATGTGGGCAACTACCGACTTCGTACAAAAGCATTCAAATATCATTAAAGAATGGAAAAGCAATTGCCAGGACTTGGAGCATCACACCAAGATAAAAATTATTTTTAGCTTTACACATAGAATTGCACATCGGTTGATTTAAAAAAAATTTACAAATAATAATAAAATATTAAATTAGGGACATATTAGAAATTAAAAAAAAATAAAACAAAAATACCAGGCGGTGTCCCTACACACCGTCTGGCATCACAGCCTGAAATTTTACTTTTTGTTTTTATTTTTTATTATATTATATTCTTTTATTTATTTGTCTTTTTTTTTAAAATTTTAATATATTCCAACATATTTAGTTTTATTTCCAAAATTAGGATGATTTGGATGATTTTGAAGAAGAATAAATGGTTATGATTAAATAAAAAATGTTAAAAAAAAAATTTCAAAATAAATTTTTTTTTTTAAAATTGCTAAGCGGGCACCTTAAACCCCGCCCAACATTTTTTAATTAAAAAAAACAAGCGGTTAGCTTACAGCCCGCCCACAATCAGGCGGTTACCCAGTCGACTGTCCCGTAAAAAATCTCTAAATTCCTCTCTAGAAATCTAAATTTGGCGTACCAAATCTTCACGTAAGCTAAAATTAGCTTTTAGCTTCCTCCAATGTGCATGTTTTTATGGGAATCACATTCACATGGGGGCCCATATAAAGGATCTAAAGGTTAATGTTTGGTGAGAATATTCTCTTTATCTTGTACTTCATCATTTCTGAAAACTATCTAATTCTAAAATTTTTAACCTCATCAAAAATTGATTACAAATTTGTACTAAAATTGAATCTTAAAAAACATAAAATTTTAATATTTTGATGAGATTATTTGAGGGGGCTAGAAGTTTTAGAATTCAATGATTTTTGGATATGATGATCTATGTGGTGAGAAGATCATTGTCACAAAAAATCAGCTCTTAGATCATCCTCCTCTATGTAATAGGGTACAAATTAGGCATTCTTAAATAGAAGTATTTGATCTCTTCTCTATGCATATAAGGACCTTTGCCATAATTGAATGGAATAATGTCGAGTGAGGAAGGCTATTACACCTGGTAAATGCAGAAGATAATTTCCTTACCTCATTTTATATATATATATAAGAGGGAGATTCTTGCACCTCCTCTTGGAATGCCCCGCCTGTGGGGCCCACATATGATGCATTTAGGGGCTGATTTTTTTAGAAGATGTTCTCCTCACTATGTATATCATCATATTAAAAAATTAATAAACTTTTAAAAATTGGTAACTATTTGGTAATTATTTGAGGGGTCAAATAGTGACTAATATGACGGGGTTAGATGTTTTAGAACGAGCTAATTTTTTAATATGATGATACACATAGTGAAGAAAATATCCTCTAAAAAAATCAGCTCCTGGATACATCGCATGTGGGTCCCACAGGCGGGGGCGTTCAAAAGAGGGTGCACTAACGCCCCCTATAAAACTTCTAATCTTTTTAAATCAACCTTTAAAATATTAAAAATTTGAGACTTCTTTTTAACTGTTGATTTCTAATAAATATTTGATGGGTTAGAAATGTTAGGATTGATTGATTTCTGGATATAATAATCTAGATGATGATGAAAACATCCTCACCTCAAATCAGTCCTTAATCATTTCTATGTGGGTCTAATAGGCCTATGTACACTTGATATACATTTTTAGTGTACATAGATCCTTACCATAAGCAAATAAATGTCAGATATTATTACTTGCCATCTTTCAAAATAGAGTTAGGATCTACAGACATGTTTATCATGTCTAAATATGCATATCTACTGATCCTATCTCATAATTAAAAATAATACTAATAATGAGCGAAAAAATGGTAATACTAATCTAAACAATTTAAAGTATTTTCACAAAAACATGGATATCAAATTATATGGTTCATAGTTTTGATCACATTCTGATCTCTTAAAATTCCACTAAAAATGTATACAAACCCATCTTTGTCTATGCTGCTAACTCTCAGTTTGGTCCTACTTCTAGTGCATTTTGTTACTAATTAAAAGCGGAAGGGAAAAGTCAGAACCATAAACAAAACAAGTTTTCAAGAGATCAGTCTTTTTTTTTTTTTTATAAGTCCAAGAGATCAGCCTTAATTTTGTTGGCTTTCTCCCAACAAAATTATTTTTGCCCCTTCAAATATGCGTGTGAGTTCAGAATTGGACCTCCCCACACGCGCTTCGAATTGGATGTCCAAACACGCTACGTACGTTATAAATTAATTTTGCCTCCTCACATGCGCGTAGTGAGTTGACAAATTTTGCTGCTCGTTATTTATTTAAGGGAATAAGATTGCAGTTGGGATGTCCAAACGCATTACGCATGTGACAAACTCATTTTTGCCCTTTGTGAGTTAGTAAATTATTCTGCTTAATATTATGAGTATTAGGTAGATCACTTGAGGATGATATGTGGACTAATGTTAATTTAGACGATGGATATAGATCATCGTCATAAAAAATCAGACCTTGGATTATTTTTACATGAGCGCACAAACACATGTAAGTGAAATCGGTATTAGGTGGGTCCACTGGAGATTATATATAAAATGATGTGATCTAGACGTTGATGAGATCATCGTAAAAAAAAACTCAGCCTTTGGATTCACTCCATGTGACCTCATTGGCAAGTGTAAACCAAGTGTATAAAGTATTTTTAAAAAGATTTAAAAAAAAAACAAAAGTGACAAAAGTCACGCAACTTCATACACGGCTCCTATACGGCTCAAAATGAAGCTGCATAGGAGCCTCATTACACTTGGTATTATTAAAAAGATAAAAAAAACGAAGTGACAAAAGTCATGCAACTGCGCTCGTGTGGGTTGGCTTTCTCCCAACAATTAGTTTGTACTGTCACACACCCGTAGTGAATTGACAAATTTTATGTCGTGTTATTATTTAAAGAAATAAGATAGCAGTTGGGATGTCCAAACGCATTACACACGTGACAAACTCATTTTTGTCTCTTGTGAGTTGGCAAATTAGTCGGCGTATTATTTTGGGTATTAGGTGGATCACTTGGGAATGATACGTGTACGAATGTTGATCTAGACGATGGATAGATCATCGTCACAAAAAATCAAACCTTGGACGATCTCTACATAAACGCACAAACACGTATAAGTGAAATGCAAGAATAAAATGGGTATTAGGAGAGTCCACTGGTGATTACATGATGAAGGATGATTTAGAACAAATTAAATTCTTATTTTATTTTTATGATTTCATTAAATTTATTATTATTAAAAATTAGTTAATCTCGTTTTTAATATTTAGGGCTTATTTAGGAAGATCTAGAAGTGTCTATTTTGAGTTTTAATAGGTTTAGAAAGTTGCTTATAGGTAGTAGATATCTTAGGGTCTAAGTTTTTAGTATTTTGGTAGGTTTCTAACTTGTTATGTGGGAATTATCTATATAAGGAGCTCCAAAAACGAAAATTAAGATTAGTTTTTGATGATTAATGAAATTTAGTTTAGAAAAATTGTTCTCTATTATTTTGTTCTTAGATTTATAAGTTATTTTGATCTCCGCCCTGCATCAGTTGGTATCAGAGCCAGGTTACGCTCCTTTACCATGGCTCGAAGACAAAGTTGTGGTGTTGTAGTTCGTGAAGCCCATCTATACAAAGTGATGGAGCGAGATCGGATAGCCGATCTGGAACGGCAGGTTCAAGCGCTCACCCGCCAATTGGATGCGTTGCAGCCGCATCAAGAGTGCCGTCGTATTCTTAATCCACGGGTGGTGGAGGAAGAAAACGATGAGAAGGAGAAAAATCCTTTCACAGATGTTGATCAAAAGGGATTTCAAGTTGCAGTTTGTCATCCGCGAGACTCTGGGAGATGGGAGTCCGGATTGAAGACTGAAATTCCTAAGTTCTTTGGTGATACTTCGTCGGACGAATTGATTGATTGGATCTGTATTGTTGAAGAGGTTTTGGACTTCAAGGAGGCTCCAAAAAATAATATGTTGACAGGAGATTTATTTTTATTTCGTGAGATCGAAGACAATCAAGTTTTTGTAGATTGGGATTCACCACCAATCTATGATGTTTACCCTGATGATAAAGTGAGTTTTAAGTCAATTTATGTTGATCCTTATATCGTGGAATACACGAACAACATAGCTGGCTTAGTGAATTTATGCCATAAAATATGTTACGATGATCCATTTTTATTGGGCATTGGCGATGATTCTTCAAGATCAAGACTTTATTTTCATTGGAAAGAGTTCTTTGTCGTATCATATGGTGTGTTCAAATATTTTTCCTGGAAAGATGCATATGAAGAAAATTACATCAGCAAAATTCGAGGACGAATTTTTTCCAACAGGGGGAGAATGATGAAGGATGATTTAGAACAAATTAAATTCTTATTTTATTTTTATGATTTCATTAAATTTATTTTTATTAAAAATTAGTTAATCTCGTTTTTAATATTTAGGGCTTATTTAGGAAGGTCTAGAAGTGTCTATTTTGAGTTTTAATAGGTTTAGAAAGTTGCTTATAGGTAGTAGATACCTTAGGGTCCAAGTTTTTAGTATTTTGGTAGGTTTCTAACTTGTTATGTGGGAGTTATCTATATAAGGAGCTCCAAAAACGAAAATTAAGATTAGTTTTTGATGATTAATGAAATTTAGTTTAGAGAAATTGTTCTCTATTATTTTGTTCTTAGATTTATGAGTTATTTTGATCTCCGCCCTGCATCATTACATATAGGATGATGTGATCCTCACATTGATGAGAGCATCGTCAAAAAAAACTCAGTCCTTGGATAAGGTATAAGGTATTTAAAAAAAAAAAAAAACGTAACAAAACTCACGCATAGAAGCCTCATTATAATATTATAAGATAAGATTAAGATAAGATTAGGCATCTATGCTTGTCCGTAATGGTTGTGTGTTTGTGAAAGAGGTCTGAATCACTGATTGGCCAAGCACGTGTTAAATTAGAAACCCTAATATTTTAAGATCCGTTGATGATTCCCATGCAATATTAATACAATTAATCCAGTATAGCTTTCTCTTGTCCAGATTCGTCCGAGAATTAATCACCAAAGGCAAGACTCTATGATTTTTTATTTTTTTTGATAAACACTATGATATTTGAAAGTGCTCATTAAAAAAGTGATATTTGAAAGTACCATTTTTGCAAACTATAATCATCCCTCCAACGACAGAAGGAATTTTAGAGAGAAACATAGAGCAACTCTAGATCCCTTCGCCGGTAAAAAGAATCCACTATTTTTATTTTTTTTATTATCTTGTTTGTCTTATTGACAATTTCTGCATGCTTTTATGGCATTTTTCACACGAATTTTCCTTAATAGTATTCCTTCTTTTGTGTGTGCTTCAAATTCGTTCAGATCTACTCCGACTATGCTCAAATCTAGTGTTTTAGCAGACCGGATCGATAGCTACCTGACTTTTTTTAGACAGATCGAGTTTTTTCTCCTGTTTTGGGTGCATAATGTGTTGGATTCATCTCTTCCCTCTATCTATATAGGAGAATCTATTCTTTGAGAAGCAAATCTATCAAATTGGTCGGACGTTGCGCCATATCCCATTTCTTCATAATTTTTTTAGATTTTTTCTTGTGTTCTATCTGTTTTCGTTGTACTCTATGTTGTATTTTTTCTCTTATTGTATGTGAGTTTTTATCATTAATAAATTAATTGGGATTTACTGATTCATAAAAAAAAAATAATAATAATCATCCCTACAACTCAAATAGTTCCTTTTATATAAGCTTTTCTTTTTAGGGTAATTGATCCTTTTACGAGTTATTTTACAAGTACTAGAATATTTAATCATATAATAATTCTACTGATACAACAAGTTGTTATTATACACCAAGCTGATGTGGACGGTGGATGTGCAATTTTTAGAAGGGTAATACTAGAGCTACATGCAACAGTTGCTAAAGCAACTCCTACAGTAAGGTGCATTCAATCCCTTTAAAATAGGTGTGATTCATGAGAGTTTGTGAAGTTTACACATCCACCATTGAATTTACCTTGTTGTATAGAGCGTTGTTAAAGTTGTTGTAGGTTTAACATTATTCTTTTTAGAAAGTGCACAGTTTAAGAAGAATTGTGGAATTCACACATTTACCGTCCACATTAGCTTGTTGTACAATTTGTTGTAAGAAAAGCATTTTCCTTAATCAAAACACAAAATTGGGCGTAAAGATCTCTAATTTTTTGGTTTAACGTACCTTGTAGCTTACATGTTTAGGAGGAAATTATCAAAAAACCCATTGTCAGATTATTTTGTACATGTAATCCACGATATACATCGTTCTTTTTTTATTCATTTACTCCTTTTTTTAACAGGTATAATAGTTTTTTTTAACATGTAATCCAAGATACTTGGGCTGCAGCTATCTCTTATATTATTACTGAAATCTGGCACTTCCGTAATGCTTCTGCCTTTGACAATAATCCGTTCAACCTAGAGGGTATTAAAAGAAAAATCATGCTGAATTTCCAAGAAACCTCGATGCTTCTAAAAAGTTGTATGCACAACAAAATGGAAGATTTGATTATTTTCAGTTCGTTGAAAATTCCTCCAAGACCAGTTCATTTTCAAAGAATTTTCCAATGTTAATGGCTCCCTCCATGTGATGGCCAGATTAAAATCAGTTGTGATGGTTGTTCTAAAGGCAACCCAGGCTTGGGTGGTGCAGGTATTGTGATCAGAAATCATATGGGGGAAACGTTAGCTGCATTGGCTGTGGGTCTTGGAGTTTGTACCAATTTTGTGGCGGAGATTATAGCGGTTCTTATTGGACTTGAATGGGCTTCTGAACATGGGTGGTCTAATGTTTGGATTGTTTCAGATTCAACTGCTGCTATCAGATGCTTTGGGACAGAAAAGGTTCCATGGTTTGTTCGATCCAGATGGAATAGAATCAAGAACAAGTTTAAAACTACCTTTTCTTTTGTCTTTCGTGAATGTAATTTTGCTGCTGATGCAATGTCTAAGAGAGGTGCATCCCTCAATATAGGTTCTATTGAATACTTTGATCGTAAACCTTCTTTTCTTTTAGTTGAGAATCCGGAAGTGGCTTATTACCGGTTCTCTTGAGTTGTGTTCTCCTTCATTTTATTGGTGCGGTTTGGGACGCCAACTTTGTTGGGATGCCTTTTTCGCATTGTGATGTGGGGGTTCCGCTCTCGGTTTGATTTGTTTTGTATTGTGTTCCTTCTTTTTCTTCATTCAATATATTCATTGCTTACCTAGCAAAAAAAAAAGTTCTAAATTTGCGCTTCTTTGTCTATTTCAAATCAACACAAAGGTGGAAAGTTGATAGAGAAAGAGAAATTATTATATTTTTTGATAAAATTTTTATTTTTGGAAAGCATTCGTCGAGATCTTTGAAACTAGACCAGTCACTAATATTTTAATGTTTTTTGAAATATGCAAATCTAAATTTGCGTACTACATTTTAGTGAGAGATTGTGCTTAAAACTACTTACAACATTGAAATTTCAATGTTCTGAGTTTTGAAAATCTAAAATTGCATTTTTTTATACTACAAAAGTTTATGTAACATATCGTGTTATAAACTTCTTGCTAATTTTGTTGTTCCCACTGTATCAAAATCTCTAACTGGAACGAAGAAGAAATTTGCAAAACCTCAAACGTTAAAAAATAACAATAAAAAAGTAGAGAAGATCGAGGCTCGAATTAAATTCAATGTCCTTAAGACAATATTAACCCCGCTACTGGTGCTTGCGGTATCGATTGGCGATTAGTCTCCCATATACAACGATCAAAATCCTTCGGCAAAGTAGTTCAACGAAGGAAACACACGAATCACACTTATTTATTCTCTCTTGAATACAGACACACACTTATAATTTTTTATTATATCTAAAAGATTGGTACAAAAAACCTATTTATAGATGATTACACGACTCTTAGGAAGAGACACAAACTATCTAAAAAGGTGTAAGAACCTAAAAGACACCTATTCAGTATAAACAGATACCAACACACCTGTTTCATTCACTTGGGACTCTTCGGGATTAATTAGTTTTTCTCATTCACCCGGAAACTAATTTGACCATACAAAAATTAGTGGGTCCCACTTAATTTAATCCAAATACTACTCGGTCAAAGCCAAGTTTCCAACAATCCCCCATATGAATGAAAAATAGAAGAGACTAATGTAATGCAAAGATGCAAAGACAAGAGAGAGAATATAGAAAAGTTACTATATCAGGATAGGTGGGTTTTATCCTTGAACCTTCCTTTATTAACGGCTACCGGGTTTACTGGCTACTTAGTGAACATGATGTCTTGAACTGTATAGCCATATATTGTAAACTAAGACAGTAGGATTTACACAGTTTCTTTTCGAACTAAGTTAATTCTAATAGGTTTGTTCATTTTGGCCCTGAACAATTTCCTAGTTTCATGAGTGTTTTAGAGAATTTTTGCCTTAAAAATTTTTCATAGAAGCGGCCCTCACTTACACACTCACATAGGTGAATTTCTATTAAGAGTATCCTGCCATACCCCACTTATGTAGTAAGTTATAGATATCATTAAAAGCATAAGTTATCCTTTCCTAGTTGCAGGTAATACTTTTACTATCCTAGAAATGGGTAAGAGTCTAAAACTCTTCAGTGTTATAACAAAGTTATACATAATTTAGTTGTCCCATTGAACTTAGACCTTGGGATCTCCAATCAACTAAGTTGGGTTTTCCATTATGTATGCTTTTGGATCATAGGCTTTATACCCATTCCCCTCGAGGATTTATATACTTGCTCTCTGGTCAAACCTTTAGTAAACGGATCTGCTAGGTTTTCTTGCGATCTTATATAATCTATAGTAATAATTCTATTTGAGAGCACGATATTACGTCGTCTCCGAATGTGTCAGGATTTACCATTATACATCTTACTATGTGCTCGTCTGATTGCTGATTGACTATCGCAATGTATACAGATTGCAGGCACAGGCTTTGGCTATACTGAAATATCCTCTAAAAAATTTCGAAGCCATTCTGCTTCTTCTCCAGCTTTATCTAACGCAATGAATTCAGATTCCATTGTAGACCTAACAATACATATTTGCTTTGAGGATTTCCATGATACAGCTGCACCTCCAAGTGTAAAGACATATCCACTTGTGGATTTTGTATCTTTAGTATCTGATATCCAATTTACATCACTGTACCCTTCTAGTACAACTGGATATCTAGTATAGTGTAGCCCATAATTTAAAGTATGTCTTAGATACCTGAGTACTCTTATTATGGCCTTCCAGTGATCTTTTTCTGGATTACTTGTATATCTACTTAACTTAATTACTGATTGAGCTATGTCAGGTCTAGTATAGTTAGTGACATATATAAGACTCCCAATAATACGAGAGTATTCTAACTGAGATACACTTTCTTTGTTATTCTTAGATAATTGAAAACTTCGATCTACTGGGGTTTTTGCAATTTTAGAGTCATTTTTAGTGAATGTATCTAATATTTTCTCAATATAATGTGATTGAGAGAGTATTAATCCATTTGATGTTCTAGAAATCTTTATTCCTAATATAACATCTGCAATCCATAAATCTTTCATGTCAAATTTGTTAATTAAGATTTTCTTAGTATCATTTATTATATCAATGTTATTGCCAATAATTAACATATCATCTACATATAGACATACAATTACATATTTGAGTGGTTTTAGCATACACACATTTGTCACGCTCATTGATCTTAAACCCATTTGTTATCATAACCTCATCAAATTTTTGGTATCATTGTTTAGGTGCTTATTTCAACCCATACAAAGACTTGACAAGTTTACAAACCTTCTTTACTTTTCCAGGGACTATAAATCTTCATATAGATTTTCTCTTCTAGTTCTCCATTTAAGAAAGCTGTTTTTACATCCATTTAATGTATTTCAAGATTATGCAAAGCTGCTATTGCAATTAACATCCGAATTGATGTTATTCTTGTTACTGGAGAATATGCATCAAAATAATCGATACCTTCTCTCTGATAAAAACCTTTAACTAAAAGTCTTGCTTTGTATTTATCTATTGATCCATCAGATTTTATTTTCCTCTTAAAAATCCACTTGGAGCCTAAAGGTTTACTTCCAGGAGGAAGATCTACTAACTCCCAAGTGTGATTTTGCATAATGGATTCAATTTCACTATTTATAGCTTCTTTCCAAAGAGGAGCTTCTGGTGTAGACATTGCTTCTGTAAATGTCCGAGGTTCACTTTCTAACAAAAAGGTTAGAAAGTCAGGTCCAAAAAACATAAATATTTTAGCTCTTTTACTACGCCTAGGTCCATCTTCTTTTTCGACCTCTTCTTGATGATTATTTTCCATATCATCATGTATCCTTTTAAGAGGACTATATTCTAATGTATCCTTAGAAGGAAATATGTTTTCAAAAAATGAGACATCTCGTGACTCAATTATTGTATTAGTATGTATATCTGATATTTCAGATTTATATACTAAAAATCGATATGCACTACTATTTTCGGCATATCCAATAAAAACATAGTCAATTGTTTTAAGCCCTATTTTCACTCTCTTGTTATTAGGTACAACCACTTTTGCTAAACACCCCCACACTATTCATAAGGGGTCTTTTCCAATTTCTTATGAGGTACTTTATTAAGTAAATAATTTGCAGTAAGTATGGCTTCCCCCCACAAATTCTGGGGTAAATCAGAACTTATTAAAAGTGCATTCATCATTTCTTTTAAAGTACGATTTTTACTTTCCGCAATACCATTTTGCTGGGGTGTATAAGGGGCTGTAGTTTGATCCATGTTCTGAATAGAATTCAGCAAATGGTGATTTGTATTCACCACCCCTATCTCTCCTTAAAGATTTTATCTTTTTACTAAGTTAATTTTCAACTTCACTTTTATAAAGTTTAAATGCTACTACTGCTTCGTCTTTACTTCTTAGCAAGTATACGTAGCAATATCTTGTGCAGTCGTCAATAAAAGTAATGAAATACTTTTTTCCATTTCTGGTTTTCAAAGATTTAAAATCACATATGTCACTATGAATTAATTCGAGTGGCATAATACTTTTTTCTATAGAATGAAAATGTGAAACCCCGACAATAATGGTGGTAATAATAATAAATTTTATGAGCAAAAGAAAAAAAAA
>MVGT01003705.1:0-11518 GCA_002174775.1 Macleaya cordata
TTTTTATTTGGTGATTGTGTAATCCTTAACCTTAGTCACATTGACATACGGTTATTCCAACTAATAACCGTAAGGATTTTAGACTTTCAAGCTTGGCAAAAGATTCGATTTCTAAGTTTTTGAGCGTGTAACGGTAGCGCCTTTCTATTCCCACGACACAAATGTCCACCAAGTGTGTTTCTATGGTATGTTCTTGACAGTCTGCTATGACTTCGTCAGAGTGGCAAATGTAATTGATGATACCCTTGCCTGAGCATTGGCGTATGGCCATTAGGTCTGCAATGGTGACGGTGGGTACAACCTTATGGTATTTGATGAAGAAAAGGGAGGTCATTTCCCGCTAATTAAAAACTACGATCGAGTGGAGTGAGGTGAACCAGGTGAAGGCTTGTCCAGTGAGCATCTTCGAGAATTCTCGGAGGCAGACGTTTCCATCTCGTTGGAAGTCTCCAAGGGCTTGTGGGTATCGATACATATGTTCTTTTGCACTGCTGGTGCCATTATAGAGGCTGAAGGAAGGCGGGACATACCTAGCGGGGTATGGCAGTTGGTTGAGTTCAGCAGGGTAGGAAGGTGAGATGATGAATGCCATGGGTCCAGTAGATTCGTGTCTTTGCTCCTCCATAAGCTTTCTTATGTCAGAAAACTTGGCGTACTCTACCAATGGGTCCTCTTTTCTGGAAAAGCCTGCTTCCTCACAACGTTGGTTGAACGTTGTTGAGGAGGGGTTCTCTGCACACGTTCGGGTGGGCAAGGTTTCTCGACGTGCACAGCCTCCGATGTGGAAGTGGCAACTCATAGCTCGGCTGGCGGAGCGTCTGCTGCAGTGGTTGGTTATTCTTTTACCTCATGCTCAGTTTGCGGTGTCTCTGTGGTGGTCCTCCCTTGGAGATGCGCAACGCGTATAAAGGCCAATGTCTCTGTATTAGCTTTAGCCATGGTCATTGCGTCTTCTCTGGATCATCCCAAATTTTTGATAAGTTCGTTTACCAGTTGTAATTTCGAGTCCGGGGTCCTAGGCTCTGTATTGGTTGGCTAGGTTTCCAGGGTTGGCTCCAGGATGATTCACGACGGTCCCGGATGTGGAGCCAGAATCCAGCGCGCACCAAGCTCGAAAGAAACTCGCGCGTGGGAGACGCATAAGTTGGATTCGCCCACCTCAGAAGGGGTATGAATGTGATATGTAAGGAGTCGCCACCTGATTTATGGGAATCAGGACCCGAGATTTTGGAATATCGACCTAAATCTAGTTTTCCATGAAAACTATGGCGATAGTCCAAAGTAGATGGTCTGCGGTACAGAGATAATGGACAAAGGGATCTGGGTACGGGTTGGGAAGGTGTTAGGCACCCAACAACCGCCCGTCCGTGAGGACGGCCTCTACTTCGCGATTAAATACTTTTAGGGAAATATATGATCGATACTAAGTTATGCTACATACACAAAAACAACTGCACTATAGTAAGTAAGCCCCCTAAATCTACGTGTCATGATTAAATAGTTCTAGGGAGAAAGAGGCATACATCCATCTGTCTGAATGCAGCAAAGGAAGCATGCGTGCCATCGGTAGGCCTACGTGCTAAGAGCACAGTGACGTGGACGTACTTTGTATCCACGCGTAAACAAGGAGTGTGATATGTGCAATGTGTACACGTACACTCAAACATGTGATATGGTGTTGGATACACCATACACTGAGGAATCACATCCAACATAGGATCTGCCCAAAGACGACGAGAAGCAAGTAACGTGGACGTACTTTGTATCCACGCACAAACAAAGATGACGAAAAGCCAGTTACGTGGACGTACTTTGTATTCACGCACAGACAAAGACGACGAAAAGCCAGTGACGTGGACGTACAATATATCCACACACCAATAAAGATGTCGAAAAGCCAGTGACGTGGACGTACTTTGTATCCACGCACCAACAAAGATGATGAAAACAAATTCATGGACGCTCTTAGGCGTGAATCTGAAAGACGACGAAAGCAGATTCATGGACGCTCTTGGGTGTGAATCTGAAGGAAGACGATAGGCAGATTCATTAACGCTACGGGGCATGAACCTGAAAGATGACGATGAGCAGATTCATTGACGCTACTGGGCGTGAATCTGAAAGACGACGAAAGCAGATTCATAGACGCTCTTGGGCGTGAATCTGAAAGAGGACGATATGCAGATTTATTGATGCTATGCGGCGTGAATCTGAAAGATGACGATGAGCAGATTCATTGACGCTACTGGGCATGAATCTGAAAGACGACGAAAGCAGATTCATGGACGCTCTTGGGCATGAATCTGAAAGGAGAAGATAAACAGATTTATTGATGCTACGGGGCGTGAATCTGAAAGATGACGATGAACAGATTCATTGACGCTACGGGGCGTGAATCTGAAGGATGACGAAAGCAGATTCATGGACGCTCCTGGGCGTGAATCTGAAAGACGATGATAAGCAGATTCATCGATGCTACGGGGCGTGAATCTGAAAGATGACGATAGCAGATTCATGAACGTTCCTGGGCGTGAATCTGAAAGAGGACGATATGTAGATTCATTGACGCTATGGGGAGGGAATCTGAAAGAAGATGATAAGCAGATTCATTGACACTACGGGGCGTGAATTTGAAAGATGACGAATGTTGGGACCCTCAAAGACGACGAAAGCAGAGTGTCCCGAAGACGACGATAGTTAGGTTCAGCCCTTAGGCATGAACCTCAAAGACAACGATAGTAGAGAATCTCCAAGACGACGAAAGCGGAGAATCTCAAAGACAGATTCATAGATGCTCTTGGGCGTGAATCTGAAAGATGACGAATGTTGGGACTCTCAAAGACGACGAAAGCAGAGAGTCACGAAGACGATGATAAGCAGATTCAGCCCGTAGGTATAAATCTCAAAGACGACGACGAGTAGATTCAGCCCTTAGGCATGAATCTGAAAGAGCGGTCATGTCGAACACAGGATGTGCCCGGAGATGAAATGGGATCACACCTTGCACGTGTGCCCAAGAAATGCAAGCGTCGATGGGGCGCGATTGATGCATGTCCTATGCTCTAGTACCGCACGAAAGTATCTAATATTCCTAATCTGGTTTAGGATGACCCTGACCCTGTATGCATGAAGAACCCTAGGCTAAATGTAATGCATTTGGAATGAAACATGTAAAACTAAGGTGAGGATAGAATAGGAATTTCACATCGAGTGAAACCCCACCCGTCCTCGAAAACAACACATAATCCTAGGTTAATGCAACCTAAAGCTACAACATGCACACAAAGCCTAACCCTAAGGTGAACTAAGCTAGAGACCTTAATCTCTATTATTGTTTGTTTTTAGGGTTTGACAAGTTATCAGGCCCTTAGGTCTGACATGAGAGGATGTGGGTTCTTGGACCTGCAAGGAAGAGGATGGGCCCCTATGGCCCGAGTGATGGTGATGGGCTTTGGGCCTGGCATGGAGGCGGGCCCTTAGGCCCAAGCCCGAGAAATGAGCCCTTAAGCTCATACCAACAGATAGAGAGCCCGAAGGCTGGAAATAGAGGAAAGGAAGGGGGCCCGTGGGCCCTCCATGAAAGGATGGGCCCGTAGGCTCCAAAATAGCTTATTGAGAGGTTTATTGAGTGTTTCAATCCAAGATTAGAAAAATAATCGAAACACTAGTATAAGCCACTAATTGCTGGAAATCGGTAAATAAGTGAATTAAAGCAACTTATGATATCAAAACTTTATACACAGAGATGAGAATGTAAGCAATGTTCATTAAGCAAAACTGTATTTGCAAAAATAATGAAGTCACAGGCACGGTATCAATCATATTAAACATGGTAAAATAGTGATACTAACTCATGTTGAAAAAGATGTACTATGCTCCGTGTGAAAAATACCTTATTAACGCATACTTGCTTATTTCATTCATGCTTCAATTTTATGGAACATTTATCGTGCAAAATGTTCAATGTAAAGATCTCAACCTATGTTCACGTAAATCTCATGTTGCATGCATGCATGTCATTAATCATTTCATGCAAAGTTAACATTATCATGTAACACATGCTAAAAATCACATGACATGAAATTTGCATTTACGACATTTTCACTGTCAAAATTGCATACAAGATTTCATTGTATCATCAAAGCATTGTTACATCATTACTTCATCGCATTGGCTATAAGCTCAACAATAGAAGAAAACAAAGGAGAAGAAAACAAAAGAGAAGATAGGGATTATCACCTAGTCGGCACAAGCCCTCGGCCCAATCGTGAGAAATCTCCCCCTGCTCGTGTCGATGTGTGGAGGAGGTGACAAGTGGGCCCCACTCCTCGTCCAAATAGAGAGAACCAAAACTTCAAGGGACGATGCAAACTGTTTTTGCAGTTAATGAAAGGAGAAAAAGAAAACCAAAAATAAAAGGTTTTTTTTTCTTAAAAAATTTTTTCTTTTTTTTTTTTTACTGCTCTACTGTTTTTGTCCCTTTTTTTTCTATTTTCTTTCTCTCTCCTCCTCCCTTCTTCTTCTTCACGACGTCTGTTGCAGATGTTCCCCTTTTTTTTTCCTTCTTCCTTTCTTTTTCTTTCTCTTTCTTTCTATTCTCTTCTCCTTCTCTCTTCCTTCTCTTTCTTCCTTTCTTCACGTCTGGTTGCAGACGATTTCTTTTCTTTTTCTCTCTCCTCTCCTTCAACTGATCTCTCAATCTCTCTTCCTTTCTTTTCCTTTCTTTCTCTTTTTCTTCCCTTCTTCCCCTTGTTCCCTTTCTCGAACTCTCTCTGTTTCTCTCTCAATCTCTTGGCTTCTCTCCCCCTGTTGGCAGCAGCAGTAACAGCTGCTGCCTTTCTCTCCCTCTCTGTTCTCTCTCCGGTTCTCTCTCTCTCAATCTCACTTCAGCTATCTGCTTTCACTCTCAATCTCTCACAAATTCTCTCTCTCAAACTCTGTTCTCTCTCTAATTTTCTGTCGAACAGCAGCAGCTACTGCTCTGTTTTCTTTTTTTCTCTCTAATATCTCAGCCTTCTCCCAGTCGATCCCAAAAGGAGCTTCTCACAGTCGGTTCTCTCTCTCTCTCTTTTTTCTCTCTAACAGTCGAATCACTCAGCCCCTTCTTTTCTCTCTGTTTTAGTCGAAGATCCCTCCAAAGAACCTCTGCAACTCTCAGCCAATTTTTCAGTCGAAAAAAATCTTCCAAAAAAGGCTCCCCCAGACTTCACCCGATTCCCCCCCTCTTATCTATCTCTCGGCTCCCCATTTCCGTTAGCCGACAACCCCTAATCTCCTCTCCTTGTCTCCCTCCCTGTTTCCTCACCAAAATAGGGAGAAGGATGGGGGGTGCGTGGCTGCCATGGCACGTATCTCCCATCTCTATATATATTTTTTTTCCAAATATTTCTGTCATTTTATGTGATTAAAAAAAATAAGAATGGGTCCCACTATTTTGAGACAAAATCCATTTAAAATGATTTTTTGACAAAAATAGTTGATTTGAGAAAATCATATGGTTCCTCGACTGAACCGGTACCATTTTGGTTTTCTTCTTGTGCCGATTTCTGGACGAATAGAGTGGAGCCTGCTTAGTCACATTAAACCAATTTTCATTAAATTGTGCATGTAAATCGAGGTGAGGCCAAAATGGGTATTTTTCTGGGTGTGCAAAAATTTGGCGTTTACAGATGCCTATCCTCGCCAGAGACCGCTTGCGGTCGAATGGCGAGGCCGACATGCCTGATTTTCACGCACCGATGAAATGGTCAAACATAAAGGGACTATGATCCAGGTTGTGAATTCGGCTAACCGTTCGTAGTCAGCCGGAGCTAGGCACAAATTTCGCCAGTCTGCTTCCGAGCTAGTTCGGCCCTTACGATTATGTGTAGATTTGTGTTGTATTGTTGTCCTTGGTCGGACGGTCGCTGGACATGCATGCTCCTGCCAACTTTGCCATGGCGAGGAGTGGTCCGCAATTCTTTGGGATTTTTCTGGGTTGTGTGTGGTTTGAAAGATGATTTTGAATACCAGATCATTTTTCCTTTTGAAAGATCCATTTTAGCAATTTTTAATTTACCCAGATGGCGAGGGGAGATCTCTTGCTCGATCATCGCCGAGGGACTCATGCGTCGTGCTAGGGTTTTTACACCACTCAATTATATCAACACTTCATCTTCTTCCTTGATCTTGGTTGACTGACTGGAAACTGAGAGATGAACTGGCTATATCATTTATCCCATTGAATAGGTTCTTGCACCCCGTGCACTCTTCCCCTCACTTTTCCTCGAGAGAAAACAATCATCACATGCTTATATGTGCCTTTAGTTTCTCTGACTCCACTTCATCATTAATGGGGGTAGTGGAGGTAGGCTCTCATTCTAACCTTTCACGTGCTTCCATGTAAGGAGTCAGGCAAACCCGTTCCTCGTCCCTCCGAGTTCTATAAATACTCGGTGCTTCAAGGTTCGACATCCACACCAATCCTTTTCTATCTCGTTCTTCTTTCTTCTGCTACCTTTTTCGAGAGAATGAAGGCTTTCCATGCTTGGGTGCACAATCTTGATGACTTTGAGAATTCATTCATCAAAGCTCACCGCCTTGGACATGTTTCTAGCCTTGTGGGGTTCCAATTAGACATGGACCTCTTGAGGGCGGTAGCCATTGAAAACCTTGTTCGCCATTTCCGCCCATGTGAGGATCCTGACATTCGTTGTCGGGCATTGTGCATTGTGCTTCTGGGAAAGTACCTATTTCACATAGACGGACGGAGGTGCTCTCCCATGGTGATCGCTGTTTTGCAGTAGGCTAGAGAGGGGCGGGCTTATGTTCCTACCATTTTGGGGGAGCTTTTCGACAGCTTGGACTCTTACGCCGAGACGAGGCAGATCCAGGGTAGCTCTACTTGCTTCAGGTATTTTCTATTTGAGTTCTTTTCCTTTTCATCTTCATCACTGTTGAGGTATTAAAGCTTTCTGGTTCTTTTCTAGATATGGCATGTAGAGCACCTGCAGCTCAACGGTGCCATCGGAAATTGCGTGTCCACCTTGAACGTGATCCGAGTTCACCGAGAGCGTGGCTATCATGAGCGCCAACAGGAAGATACATCAAGCTGGCTGCAGCATCTATCCAACAGGGCTATTCACTGGCATCTTCACTATTGGCCCGTGCATTTGGAGTTTTTGAACACATATGGGCACAACATCGTGTCAATCTTGAGCTTCACACAGAGGACCTTTTATTGCTCGCTTCTCATCCTCAGGCAATACGGGATTAATCAGCTTGTGCCAGATCTTTCTGGTCATTTCGTTGGTCCTGCTCTTGTCACTTCTCGTATCATCATTGCCACCGCTCGCTCTTGGCATTTGAGACCATTGATTGAGCCACCTATTCCTCCAGTGGAGAATCCCGTACAGATGGAGGGATATCGTCCATGGCATGCATCTTTCCTCACTTTAGCGCCAGCCAACGATGCGGCTGACGGTAATGGAGAAAACGAGGAGGATTGATCGAAGCTTCTTTGTATGCCTGGAAATGAAATAAAGGAACTCCATTAGCTGTAGGCTTTTCCCCCCCTTTTTGTGTTGTTGATGGGGGTTCGCTAGTGCTATTTCCCACAAAACTTGTTAGTTTCCATATAAGCAAGATAAATTAAATAAAGAGAGTTTAGAACGTGTGCACCTTTGCAGTTTATTCACCGATTTATTTTTGATGAATCCATCAATCGCGCCATAGCCGATAACTTTCGCATGCCATTCATTGTGACCCTTCATGTGTGTTATAAAAAATGCGCTTGCCTTTTGGGAAATTTGCCTTAGATGCCTAAGCCAAAGCCATGCAAAGCATGCCCCTAGCATCCTAGATTTTTCCTCATAGGATTCCTACGAGACAAGGATTTGAAAACAAAACATACGCGTCTTTTGAAAATCTTTTCTGAAGCAGATACAACAAACACGCGATATTTTGTAAACCCCTCTTATCCTTTGTGGATTTTTGCCTCAGATGCAAACCAGAGCCATATAAAACATGCCCCTAGCACTCCTAGATTTATCCTCATAGGCTCCCCGCCGGACAAGGTTTTTTTTTTTTTTGAAAAAGTGCAGAAACAGGGCAATTAGACCCCTTAGCTTGGATACGATTATGAATACTCGCCCGAATAGCAAGAGTCACGTCGACATGTCGCCATTTTCTTTGGTTGACCTTGTATTGCTTCACCCTTTATCCTCTGACTTCACTCGTTGGATCCGACGGGTACCAACTTATCTAGAGACTTGAGCCCAGCATTGATATCATTACTATTAGGAAGTCGCGCTCCTTCTGGATTAAGGATGTCTGCACGTTTACCCATGTTGTAGCTTGTTCTTTTAGTTGTGTCTACCGACTAGTGCTCTGACTCTGAGGGTGTTGCACTACAAAGCTCACAAATGCGGATCAAATTTTCTCAAGTCTTTATTTTTCAGACCATGAATTCTACTCTTGAATTTTTTCTCTTCTTCGTTTTTGGAAGGTCCACCACCCTTCCTATTGACCAAAGACTCGTGTCGCTTACAGGGTCCATGAGGTCTTCTAGGTTGTAGCGTGGCTTAGGTCGGCTAGAAAGAAAGGATAAAGGCTCGAAAAATTGATGACTCTAACTTTCCAAGGTCTCCCCTCTTTTTACTACTGCCGCTTACTTTTTTGGATTTTCTATTTTTTTGGATTTTTGGTTTTTTGAATTTTTCAGATTTTTGGATCTTTTTGGGTTTTCTATATTTTTGTTTTTTTCTTTTTCTTTTCATCTTTTTTTTCTTTTTTTTTTGGTTTTTTTGTATTTGGATTTTTGGATATTGTTGCCCCTAGGGCGGAAATACATGTACAAACAAGAAGATAAAATCTCTCCGATTTAGAGGGGGATTATTTGCTATGTACAAAGGAAAGGCTTAGGCTCAAACACAATGAAGTTTCAACTAGGTTCTTTTGGAAATTTGGATATCGGCCAAAGAAATGCCTCATTTTTTGACCTCTGTCGGCTTCACTTGCCCCTAGTCTAAGAGTTGAGTGGTCACCTCAAGCGTAGTACTTCTTAAGTTGGTCCGCATTTATAGGCCTTTGACGCTCAATCCCATCAAGATCTGTCAATCGGACAGCCATCCCTGGAAGGATGTTCTTAACGATGTAGGGACCATCCCATTTGGGTTTGAATTTGCCCCTTGCGTCAGAATGATCTACGGGCCTGATTTCTTTGAGCACAAGGTCGCCTACGCTCAAGTTTCTTAGTCGGACTTTCTTGTTAAAGCTACGAGCTATCCTTTGTTGGTAAGACTGTGCATGACATGCTGCATCCATCCTTTTCTCATCAATGCAGTTCAAAGCATCTACCCTAGACTAGATCCAATCGGCTTCATCCTCGGTTCCTTCCATTAGAACTTTGAGAGTTGAAATTTCCGTTTCGATTGGAAGCACGGCTTCCATTCCGTATACAAGAGAGAATGGTGCCGCCTCTGTTGGCGTTCGAATTGAGGTGCGGTAGGCCCATAACGCATAGGGCAACTTGTCGCTCCAGTCCTTATAAGTCACAGTCATCTTTTTTAGGATCTTGACTAATGTCTTGTTGGCAGCCTCCACCGCACCATTAGTTTGTGGCCTGTGAGGTGACGAGTTATGGTACTGGATCCTATATTTGTCAAACAAATGGCGTACCTCAGAACCAATGAAGTTTGGACCATTATCTGAGATGATTTCGTGAGGTACTCCATATCTGCATATGATGTGATTTTGGATGAACTTCGCGGTGGGGGCCGACTTGATACTTTTACACGAGATTGCTTCTACCCATTTTGTAAAATAGTCGATTGCGACGATGATGTGGTCATGTCCACTTGATGAAGATGGGCGTATCTTGCCTATCACATCGATCCCCCATGTTGAAAAAAGCTAAGGGGACGTTAGACAGTTTAGGTTTGCCGGGGGAACATGGACCAGATCTCCGTGTATCTGGCATTCATGACATTTTCTGACAAACTTTTCACAGTTAGTATCCATTGTTCGCCAGTAGTACCCATACTTGTGGATCTTTTTAGCCAACATTCGATCACTCATGTGTGGACCACATACCCCAGCATGGACTTCTTCCAGAATGATTAGTACTTCATCTTTGTCTACGCATCTTAGCAATGTATTATCAAAAGATCTCTTGAATATATGACCTCCACATAGAGCAAACCCTAAGGCCCAAGATCTAATAAACCTTCGATCTCTCCTGGTCGCGCCTTCTGGATATTATTGGGTTTCCAAGAACCTTTTAATGTCTACATACCAAGGCTCGCTAAGCTCTTCTTCTTCGAACTCTTTTGCTTGGTAGCAGTATGCGGGTTCATCTCTTTGGACTACCTCAATTGGTCGAACAGTAGCTCCTTCCGGGATAGTTAGCCAGGATGATAACACTGCTAAAGCATTCGCATAATAGTTTTTGTTTCTAAATACATGATGGAATTCGACTTCATCAAACTCGTCGACCAATTTCAAGAGGTATTCATGATAGGGTACCAACTGTTCATTCTTCAGCTTCTACTCACCCTGAACTTGCTAAATGATCAGAAGAGAATCTCCGTAAATCATTAATCTTTTGGCTGATAGGGCAAGGGCTACCTTCAAACCAGCGATGCAAGCTTCAAACTCTGTTATGTTGTTCATACAAGGAAACCCCAATCTGATGGTGATAGGTGTTCTGACTCCTTTAGGAGATACAAGCATTGCCCCTACTCCTTTGCCTATCTTATTGTGGGCTCCATTAAAGTACATTCTCTAAGGTGCCAGTTCTTCTGCTTCTTCTGGTTCTGTGGACAATATGTACTCATCAAGGAACTCTGTTACCACTGTTGTTTTATCTGGAAGTGGATAGGCGGCAAGATGGTCAGCTACTGCTCTCCTTTTTATGGAGTTTTGTGTGACATAAGCTATGTCGAATTCTGATAAAAGCAGTTGCCACCTAGCAGTTCTCCCAGATAATGCTGGCTTCTCAAATAAATATTTGATTGGATCTATCCGTGCGAGCAGTTGGATTGAGTGTGACAACATGTAATGTCTGAGCCTTTACGCGGCCCATACCAACGCGAAGCAAGTCTTCTCTAAAGGTGTGTATTTTATCTCATATCTGGACAAAGTCTTGCTGATGTAGTAAATGGCTCTTTCTTTACCGCTATCTTCATGATATTGCCCTAGAGCTACTCCTACTGCAGTGTCAGTAACAGAGATGTATAGGATCAAAGGTTTTCTCGGGATAGGCGGGACCAGTACTGGAGGGCTCCGCAGATAATCTTTAATTCTGTCGAATGCCTTCTGGCAATCTTCATTCCATTTCTTGGGAACATCTTTTCTAAGCAATTTGAAGATGGGCTCACAAATGGGTGTGAGTTGAGCTATGAATCTGCTGATGTACTGAATCCTTCCTAGAAACCCTCGAATCTCTTTTTCGTTGCGAGGCGGAGGCATATCTGCGATGGCTTTTACTTTGGCTGGATCCACTTCGATGCCTCTGTGACTGACAATGAATCCCAATAAT
>MVGT01003705.1:37434-53949 GCA_002174775.1 Macleaya cordata
AGTGGTGACAAACGGTGGTGAAGGTGATGGTGGTGGTACCATGGGGTGTATTTTTGGTGGTGGTGGTGTTACTGGTGGTGGCAGTGGGGTGGGGGGTGGTGGAGAATGTACATGGTGGTAGGGGTGGGATATATTTCGGTGGGGTGTAAAACCAAAAAAGTAGTACGGGTGGAGTATTTTATTTGAGTGCAAAGATTTGTAGAACTCCCCCTTTAACCAAAACTTGAATCTGGGCCCATTTTCTTAGCCTCCCTCCCATCCTAAATAGCTTCCCCAATATCAGCCCTTAAAAACAAAAAAGTTGGCAATTAAATCTCTTCGATTACAACAATCAACAAGTTTAGGACATCCACAATCAGGTTTGAAAATTGATGACAGCCTAACATCTCCAAACCCCATGAGATCGAAGGACAGTAGAGTATATGACCATACAATGCACCAAGCCACACCTAATCAAATGTGTTGACAAGAATTAAGTACACATCCTCGTAAAAAAATTCACGCCTGCACAATGGTAGTGATGCATTCCTCCTATGTGAGAGAGAAGATATTCTGATATAACAAAGAAGATGGGCTGAGAAACAGTTACAGAATACAGATCAATTCCTGAGATAGTTTTACTCATCTCGACTGGGTAAAAACAAAAGAAATATCTCCCTATATATACAACAGCCTCCGAGCCACCACTGCAAAGGCATGATGGCAGGGGAAGAACATCAATAATCAAAAGGGTTAGTTCCCGACCAGCTCTGACACCCACCACTGAGAGAACTGACAAATTGCATGAATGCAAGCAAGCAAGGGCTGGCTTCCCCGACCTGAACTATGAAAAATCTCCTACCCCTAACAGTTATTATCGACATCGATGGTGCAAGAGCCCCTGCGATGATTGTTAATTTCCCGCTCTCTTCGCCAATTGATGTTGCATCAAACTCATCATTCATCTTTTTTTTCAAGTTACCTAGAGAGAGAGCGTGAGCGGCTTCGACCAGGCCAAGCAAGCAAATAGTAATAAGATCATGGAAGACTGACTAGTCAGCTGTCATCATCCACAGCCCCTATGTATGTGAGTTCTGTTCTTCTCACTCTCACCGCCCCTTTGAGCCAACTACAGGCCTTAAGATTGTTAGATGATGACAATGATGAATGGTCACTACTACTACCAAGACCAAGACCAAGACCACCCACTACCATACTGCTGCTACCGTTACTACTGCTACTACTAGTGGACGAAGTGGGACAACCGGAGGAGCCTGTTCCATCTTCCAACAACGTCCAAGGATCCATTTCCATCTCTTGTTGGTCCAGCTGTAGCAATGCCAATTGCTGCTTTGATTTCCCTGGAACATTGTTCACCGTCGGTCGAGGAGTCAAACCAACAACAGGGTTCCTCTGCGATGATGGATTTGAATTTCCATGGTGTATGAACCCTGCCCCACAAGGAACTGATGACATGCTGCTGCTGGATTGAAGTGCAGCAATAGCTGCAGTTGAGACCGCTGGTGGCTGGCAAGAAATGAAGCGTGGCAGGTAAGGCGGGAGAACTGGCATTGCAGATTGGAGACGCCACCGAATTGTCTCAGGCAATTGCATGCGATCCAAGTCGTTCTGTGTTGAAGTAACAATAATAATAAACAACATGTATGTGTTGAAGTAACAATAATAATAAACAACATGTAAGACAAATCTCATCATCCCAATTGATATTTAAATCTAGCCCTTCTTTTGTCAGAAGCAAGCAGTCTTTAGATCAACAAACAGCAAACAACCAGGAATAAAAAAAACGAAACCCTCAAAAGAAAATGATGAATCAACCAGATATTTCACCTGTAAACTTTCTGCTACCTCACGATCAAACACGGAAAAATCTCTAGAAGATTTGACGGTCGACTTGGAGGAAGACTTGGGCTTCAGCCAACTTGGCTTGCAACTGCTCAGCAACCCATGAAATACAGATAAAAACCACTCAAAGAGGCTTTCACCAGAGAGGTCTAATGATGCAGCGGCTGAAGCTTCCATTGGCGAATCCACCACCTCTCTCTTGGCCGGTGCCGGAGAACTTTGTGTGGTAGGATAGAAAGACATGTCCGCATCCTCATGCACCACCCTACTTCCAAGAAGACGAAGAATGACTGAAGCAAGCATATGCCTCATGTTCCGACCAGATGGCTCCCTGAAAAGCCCAAATAGACATCAGATTCAGAAAGCAGGAAAAGAGAACCTACTTCCTGCTTGGTCATTCTAAGTACGAGGTAGAATCTAAAAGGGTAGCAAAAATTACCTGACATGTATATAACCTCTGCTGAAAGGAACATTCAAATATAACCCAAAAATTTGTAACATTTGATTCTTTCTTCTTTTTTTTGAAAAATACATTTGATTCAATGGTACAAATTGATGATTTTTCTCTCATAACGTGATGAACAAATTATCGAAGTAAAAAATTACAGAACTTTGAGAGATATCAAAAATATGATTAGAGAAACAATCCATACTCAATTTGCCAATTAGTCTTATAAATTAATATCTAAGTAACAAGGAAGTCATTCCATTTTTAGGGCAGCACCCGTGCACAGGATACACCATGACACCCCCTGACACACTTGTAACCCCAACTTTTATATTCTACAAATGTGACTTCTAAAAGAAGATTGGTATAACGCATCTCACCATACCTTATGTTCAGTATGTTACAACTTGTAACTCTTGCTAATCAGCTCAATAAACCAGAAGTTCGATTAGAGCAATAAAAGAACTTGTATTAGTCATCTCATTACTTTCTACTGCTTGTTATTCTATTTAAAATTTTAAATACCAAAATAATTATTTCTATAAGAACCTACCACCATGTCTACGTTTTGGGTCTTTTTAATGTTGCTGCATCAGTCAACTTGCATCCTCGTCAAACATTGACAAGCATACCCATGTCATTCTAAGACAGATCAATATCAACATCTAAGAGAACCCCAAAAGATGTCCTAATCTCTCAATCAGGTACACCCAGCAAGGACCAGAACACCAGAAAACAGGAAAGAATCGAATACCATAAGATAGAAACGCATGCATAAATTATTCTAAAGACCAGGAGAAAAAAACAAAAACAAGCATTGAGTGGCTGCATACGCTTGGCATTGAGTCACATTGAAAAATGAAAAGTGACACAGGTTATCTAAAACATGATTTGCGAGTCAATTCCAGCATCCACTAGTGTGAGTCAATAATAAGTAGTAACTAAATCTATCGAGGGGGAAGGGGGAGAGTTCCAAGTCAAGTATAGGGGAGTCTAGGCAAGTACGAACACACCTTTTATATGACTATTGGATGGCACATGCATTTCCGTATGCTTCACAGAAATCTTTGAACGCATGGCAAGGTGCGTTCAAAAGGAGCAAATTTTTTTATTTTTTATTTTTGAAAGGAAAAAGAATGTATTAAGAAGGAAGAATGTACATAAAAGGGCTCGCCACAGGGCTCAAAATTTAGAGCACCTGTACTACCTTGGAGCGAAACTCTATATGATTCATTATTCAATGTAATTCATATATGCCAGCTGGAAGGAGCTATTACAATTATACATCTGGTATCATGTCTTCTTAGGTCCATTTCATCGATTACGAATTAAACAGTTACGAGGAATCCAACAGTTGAGAAGAAGCAATTTCCTTCTAACTGGGAATTGGGGGCTTAGTAAGCAAATTCTTTTGGAATCGAAACACCGGTTTTTAGACAGTGCTAGGTCCCCAATAGAAATCTGTCACGTTTCACTGTGAGTCATTAATAGCTAGACTTGTTCAGATGGGACAGGGGAGGGTTCAAACTGAAGCGCAGAGAATGCAGTCATACACACATTTGACACTAGTGGGTCGCAAATGCATTTGTATGTGATTTGGGGAGGGTTCACATGCATCTGCATGTGATATAAGTAGTTTTTTAATCAGACTCCGTAATGTTCGGATAAAATTATCTTTGTTGTTTATTATAGTGTTCTGATTTTATTTTATTTTTTTTTGATAAGCGGTGTATTGTTGAAATAATTAAATGTATATGGATCCTAATAATGGGTCAATAAAGCTAAAAATGTCCATTTAAAACAATGATACTGCTTAATAACTATATTGGTACATAACCATCTGAATGAACAATTTAACAATTTATGGCTATTACTTCGATCAAGACAGTTGAAAAGAAAATAATTATGGAACATAAACAAGGTACATTTTCATGCATTCCGTATAGCTTATCTGCTCCTGCACATAACCATATGCAACCAACAGAAAAATGAGTATGATCTATTTACAGTATGAGCTTTCAGTTAATATAGGAGAGTGTGATTACCTATCGGCGTAAATGATAGGAAGAAGTCTCAAGAGGAACTGCAACCGCAACCACATGGACGCCCGCAATGCTGCAGGAGAGGGGGGTGCAGAATCAGCTGCTGCTCCTGTTAGTCGCCTACCCAATCCAGGGCTTCCACCTCTGATACTTTTGCGACTATTACTTTTGTTTGCAGCACCTTCAACTCCAGGAGGAACAGAACCTGCCTGCTTACTAGCAGCACGAGTGAGTGCATTTAGGTGTTGCTCGATATTATTCATCTGCTTGATCAATTCACTTGCAAATGTATTATGTGAATCACTGGAACTCCGGTCTATGCATGGGAGAACCAATTCAACAAGAGCTTTCTCGGTGAGGCCTTCAGCATCAGATATTTGAGAATTCGTTTTTCCTGACCTCCTTAAATCAATGCCTTCTTCAACGACTTCCCCTTCCTCAAGAGAGGTGGCCTCAAACTTCCTCTTATCTCCTCTACTTGCAGATTGTTCCGCAACAGAACTTGACCAGCCCCACGGCTTCCAGAACTGGACTTTAGTTGAAAGTCCTCTGAGTTGAGCAATATTAACAAGGCGTTGTCTGATAGACTTCCGTCCAAAGAGAACATCATGGCCTGCTAGAAACCATTTCGCATGCAACAACAGTGACTCCTCTAAAGACCTCCCAAGAAGGTGAACAACTTCTGAGTAAAGGGGAGCAGCATCAGGTCTGACCAGTAACCTGGTCAGAACGATCTCGGTAAAATTGTTCTCACTCTCAGAGAGTGCAAAGTTGTCAGCGTGAGGTGAAAGAGACCGGATAGCCTCCACCACAGAAGTACTACTGGAGGCCTCAATTTTCTCAATGAGAACTTGTTCATTTAAGAGAAGCCTCAGCTCAACCCATTGCCAGTGAAACTTTGCCAGTTGTAGCGTATCGAGAACATGTACAAGCTGATCCAGAAGCCTTTTCTCATTTTCTGCATGTTGTGCTTTTGGCTCACCATGCCCAGGGACCCAAGTCCCGTCATCCTGTGTAAGCATAGACTCAGGCATTTTGCAATCAAGAAGTGCATTTAGGAAAAGCCTCGCACGGAGAGGAACAATTGCCATGGTTTTCAAATGTTTGTCGAGACTCTGCAATTCTAGCATTGCTGCAAACTCTGAGTCACCTACATCCGAAGCTAGAAGATCATAGAAAGCATAAGTGTCTCGAAGACACACATCTCGGAAAGGCTGGTGCCTGATGGCATCCCCTATTGCTGAAGCTAGAGATAACTGGACTTCTTCACGGGTAGAAATGTTATTGTTGGGAATATACGGCTTCCAAATCACCATCCCTAATATTGAATAAGCAGGTGGAAACACCAAGCTAAGAGGAAGCATTCTCTGCATTCTCGAGAGAGCCAAGATATATGGTTCACCAAGGAGCTCCACGACCAATCCATCAGATATTGTCCTGCAGTTCCCGACAAGCACCCTAAACCAATGTACATATACTTCTATGGAGTTGTCAACCTTGAAAGCACCCATTGTACGTGAAATTCCATTCGAACTGGTTCTCCCACTCTTAATTAACTGAAGGATATCCAAGCCTTCCCTCAATCTAAACACAGTTACCATTCTCTCCAAGCTAACAACTCCATGAACAAGTGCCCCAATTACAAGGGAAGATACAGATGCAGCAGCCTTTGCAGCCCTCCCAACTAACACCTTCGCTGAGTTGTTCAAAATATCATTTGACAGGTTAGTATTGGAATCATGGACTTCAGGAGAGAGTTGAAATTGACTTCGAGGAGCCTTCACAGGAGCAAAAGCTCCAGCAACAACAGAAAAAGCTTCAGCTGCAAGAGCAATTTCAAAAACACGGCTATGACGCTCTCCAAGAGCTTCCTTAAGTAAGCAGAGGCAGGTTATGTGAAGGTGTACAATGCATCGAGCACAGTTCAATGAACTTATAGCTGATGGAAATTTTGGGTAATTACTGCTCAATGTGAAATCCGGCATTTTTGCAACAGTAGGACCTACATTTCCAACAATTGCAGAAACGGCTGAAGCCACCAAAGAGGGATCCCCTTCTTGAGCGGCAGCACTGTTCTGCCTAATACACTCCATTAAACCCAAGACTATTTTTTGAGCTCTTTGATATCCATCATCCCATTTTTCTACACCAGGACCTTTTTGAGTAGCAGCTGCAAAAAGCTTTCTTTCTTTGCCGTAAAAATAATGCACAGCTTCCTCAACTTGTCTTTGCACTATCTCTTTCATACTTGGGCCTGCTCGAGGTAATCTGCTACTTATTTTTTGACGAAAATAATCGTCAGGATCTTCAACTCCTGCTGGAATTCCAGGTGAAAATCCAAACTCGCCATCCAATGTTCGTCCAGATTCAAGTTCAGAAAGAACTCTCTGATCACACATTGCCTTGAAACTCTTCTCCCATCTTGCCACGCTAACCACATTCCCATATTTTTTTAACAAGTTTCGAGCATAAACAAAAGCTGGTGAACTAGAGACAGTGCCCGCCGCAACCCGAAGCATCGTAGCAGATAGAACATCAGGAAGAAGATCTGCCGCTACAACTACATTCTCATACCTGAATCAGAAACCATTTGTCAGGCATGCAGATACAAGATGAGCTAACAAGCAATTGTTTACCAAAGATGGTCATAAGAAGCTAATAAATGGTTTCAAGAGCAACATCACTACCAAAAGACATGCTCAAAAGATTGGCATGTTAACAATTTATGCTGTAAATGATATCGTGATAATTGTTATAAAAGTTCGACATTAGTGGTATAGACAAAGGAGGAAACTGTTAGAACTGTTGACCCAGAAATCTTGTTGAGAGATGAAAGCTTGTTGAGGTATATATTAATGGCTATATGCTGCACCAACTTATGATTACAAACTAAGTTTAAGACCAGCTGATTTTCCAAAGCTGGATGGAATTATCAAGCCAAATATTGAACTCAACCCCGAAAGGTGGCTACTGTGTGTGTATAGGGCCATATTTATTTAAATGGCCAATAACATTAAAGGAAATCAAATTAAAATGCATAATCATACACTGCAATCACCAAAGTATTTATGAAAAGAACATAAAAATTGACCTCTGTGCAAGCAATCTAAGTGGATAGCCTTGTCCGTGTCAATAGGAAAATAAATAACGGGCATTGCGTAAGAGAAGTTTGTGTACATTAATGGAAAGTACATACAGGAAAGAGAAGATAATGCGTAAGCAAAGATCAGAAGGAAAACTGCACAAAATTGCAACTGAATACTCATACAGCTTCCAGTCAACAACTGGGTCTTAGCAGTAGCATGTTCTCGAGCTCAAAGCGAAATAAATCTAACATAAATGAATAAAAGCTGGTCATTGTCGTTGACTCGTTTCACATTTCACTTGCTTTCTATTGGAGATGTTGGTAAACTAATGACAAAGATTACATGATAGTAGCATAAGTTTTCATGTTATGACATTAAAAGACAACAACAAAAAACTAAAAGAAAATTGAGGTTTTAGCAAGGGACACTTACTCAACTTGATGTATTGTATGGTTGTACCTTATGTACTAATGAGAACTTGTTTTTTTAAGGAAATTAGGTTTTTCATATTCGTACTTTTTCTTTTTTCGTCAGTTTTTTATTTTTTCTTCGGTTGGCTTTTGCGGCTTCTTTTGTACATCTTACCTCTTTTCACACAAAATAATTCAATAGACTCATTTTAGTTTAATTCTTTTATAATATCATCAAAGGCTTATCCCAACTATTCCAGGTAGGCTGAATGAAACAATTTAGAAAAGATAAAGATTGCAAGCATATACCTCTGGATAGATGACAAGAGAAATGCCTCCCCCACTTCACATGCATGGTTTTCCATGTTCTTTGGCAGCAGTGGGGTGTTTCTCCCTCCATAGACAGTGGAATTTGTACTAGTGAGAACCTTAGGTAATAACCATAGGAGAAACTTTATCGCAGAGATCAAGTCATAAGAAACATCAAGCAAATACAGTATAGCAGATAACTCATCTTCACCAAGCTTCCACTGCGAAGCAGCTCTGTCATCAACAGGAGAAAATGGCCCAGTACATTGGCCCATCTTGCGAGCAGTCTTTGCGGTCCCTTCGATAAGCTGCTTGACATAATTTACTAGCCAGAGAGTGATGGTCCTCTTCTCAAGCAACCGCAAATGTTTTAAAGCTTTTCCAATAGTAACAACATTAGTGAGATTAGCTGTCCGAATCTCATCCATTGATTTAGGAGTTTCACCTTCCATACCAGTTCTATGGTGGGGGCAGCTAATTTTATTATCACATACATGGCTTGTTGATGCTCCCTGGCTACCCTCAATCCTAGCAGCCGCTAATTGGGCTAAACTTTGAGTTTTACGCACAATCTTTTGCCTACCTCTTGAAGGATGTTTGGTCAGCTTTGGTGGATCCACCTTCAATGGCTCGAGGGATTTGGGGCCTTTCCTGACCCACCAGCTATCTTCATCATCTAAAGCATTTGATGAAAACCCCTGAAGAAAAGAGCTGCTCTCTTCACTTGTCTTTTGCCTCTTTGCCCTTCTACATTCCTCGCAACTAGGCGGTCCTTCGCTTACATCTATCTTGTTACCAATTGATCCAATAGGCCTCTTCAGGCTTCCTTGAGATTCATCTGCCTGTATATCTGTGGATATGGAATAAGAATTTGGAAGATGTAAAAAATTTGAAATGGCAGCCTTCAGCTCTGCAACTTGAAATTTTGTTTTGACATTTCTAACAGGCAAAGGACTGGATGCTGAATCAAAGCTTTTCCAGTGATCAAGAGAAGTGGGGGAAGGACCATCCCTTCCAGAAGCTGGGATATCTTTTCGTTTCTTGGAAGCACCAACCGTAGTGTTTCCATTTTTGGAATGAACACAGCGACCACTAAGAAATCCATGAAGCACAAGATGGCGTTCATTAGAGTAAACACACATCGTCTCCAAGGATATCGGAACGACAGCAATTCGTGCTTCTTCCAAAGCCTCACGTAAACAGGGCCCTGGGAGCTGCTTTAATATCCGATAGTGTCGTTTCTGCCTGTCCAAATCCAGCGGTGTTTCATTCCTGTCCATAACCCCACTAACTATCAGCTGCCTTACATAAGCCTGAGGATGAAAGATGCCAGAGAGAATGAGTTCCATTATAAGCAGTTGAAGGCGCTTGCAGCCTTCACCTTTGTCCACTTCATGTTGATCTATCCAACAAACTAGAATATCATGCATGGGGCCTGGACTTTTAAAACTATCTGATGAATCTTTTCCTTCACCAAAAATCTTTGATTTTTTTCTAGGGAAAGACACATCTTCTACAACTGTTTTACCGGAAAAACTATCATGCTGACTGGCACCTTTAGCAAGGCTATTAGTTCCCAAAGCACTGCTGGTTTTGAACTGAACTGAGATGCTGCACATATCTTCCATTTTCAACTTCAAAAGCAGGGCTGCCATGTACACTTGCGAAAAATCCTTCGTGCCTGTCAATTTTAGGTCATGTGGTACGGCGGTCCTACAATCTCTAAAATCACAAGCTGCCCACTCACAAAGGAAAAACACGGAGCACACAAATGATCCACTGACTGTACCAATCCACTTCAAGGATGATCGCAGGCCTGGACTGACCTCTGCAATCCAACCTTCTTCAACACCTCCATCGCACAGATCATCAAAGAGAACATTATAAGCTCCTCTAACATCTCCCAGTATTAGAGCTTTATCCAAAGCCTGTACAGCTTTAGCCACACCATGACCTTGAACTCCAGGGCTCACAGCCTTCGCAAGATTGTCAGCACGTTTCTGTATGGATGAAACAATGTAGTCTAACGACAAGAATTTAGAATGAGCATCTCTTCCTTTGCCACTGTACATGGTAGCAAAGTCTCTTGGACCACACTGAGCCTTCTCCGCATCCTCAGAGACCATATTAGGAAAGAAACTTGTACCATTTACTGCATCAGATAAGATGCAAGGTGGAATAGGAAAGCAATCCAAGGCAACAATTGTATCAGGTACGGCGACAATCAGATAGCGGAGCATCTCAACAAGAGCAGAAGCAGTGTAAGCCCTATGAGAATTATCGACCAAATCAGACGCCCCAGGTAAAGGTTCCTGTATGTAACGAACAACTACTTCAACAAGACTGCGTGCATACGTCTGTGATAGAGCAATGCTCTCTATTATGCTGGAAATGATAGGCAACAGTAACTGTAATGCGTCAAATGATTCTTTCTCCTGAAAAACGACATAGATAAGAATGTTAAAACTACTTTTGAATGCCGTGCGTCAAGCAAAGAAAACCATTGATAAATTCCATTGCCACTGGTTGAAGTAGAAAAAAACAAACTTGCAATTGCCAGACAACAGAATGATCAATGACCTGAAGCTGATTGAGAATCCAATCAATGATGTGAGAAGGAATAAGCAGCCCTTCTGCATGGTGCCAATGTAAGATGCGCACCATATACCACCATTTAAAATGTACGGAGGGCCCCTCCCCATCAAGAAGGGTTGATGCTCCTGAATCACCTCTGTTTTGTACCAAACCAGCCAACAGCATGCTCGGGGATTGATCCCTGCGTTGTGCAGTAGAAAGTGAACCATCTTTAGTGAAGAATTCATCCAGAAGGTACTGAAAGTACTCAATAACATCCTTCGTCCAGAGCTCCGAGCGAGCTAACTGTGTCTTGTCAGGTGCAACAGGCGAAACACTAGTGGAGCCCGGCCGAACCTGCAAAGTCCAACTCGATCAGCAATATTTCTGTACAGATAGGATCCATAGTTGAATATCACAAAAGAATAACTAGAACATGTTTTCAGGCTTCAGACAGTTCGAAACCTGATTAAGATAAGTTACTTTAATAAACCAAGTCGCTCTTAGCAATGGTACATTTTGCCTAATAAGGACTTCAAAAAGAGATCTTCTCCTATAACCATGAGGAACATGATCGGCCAAAGAACGCAATCGTTTATGCTGTTGTGATAAACCCTATAAGGGAAAAGAAAAATTATCAGCACTTAAAACTTGTCAAAATCTCATCTGATTGCTGAACCTAGGGAAAATCACAACATATCAATGGAAAATAATACTTCATGGTAATGACACGGGACCAAAACAAAAAACATATTACTTTACTGAGTAATGCTACTTTTCCCACCAGAATAATGGGAACAACGTCCAAATCCAATTTCCAAGCCTCGTGCGGCCCACATGGATATGATCCAACGGCTGATTTTTGGTGAGGATGATCTACATGGTGGACCCCACATCCTCACCAAAAACCAGCCCCCTCTAAAACATTTAACCCCATCAAAAGTTGATTAAAAATCAGCAGTTCATTATTCAAACAGAACCAATTTCCTCAATGTTGATTTGTAATCAACTTGTGATGGAGTTAGAAGTTTTAGAATGGGCTGATTTTTTATGAGGACATGAGTTCCACCATGTAGATCATCCTCACCAAAAATCATCCCATGGATCATATCCATGTGAACCCACGAGGCTTGGAAATTGGAGTAGGACGTTTTTCCCACAATTCTGGTGGGAAAGAGAGCATTTTCCTACTTTATTAGAGATATAAGAAAATTTTGCAGCTTAGGAAACTTTTGTAGCAGTTTACAACCATATATCAATGGAAAGAAACACAATTTGAAGAAGATTTTTTTGATTTTCTAATATTTTTTCGCTTTCCCTCCAATCAATTGCAGGTATTTGTACTTAAAACATTTGTCTTTCAACATGTAATTTCCACTCTTGAACGTTCTGACTACTTTGCGTTTCTCTGGTTTTTGCCTAAAGAACACAGGTAATTATCTTCCATGTGATAATTATATACTTTCTTTCATGTGCATACTTATATATAGCAGGTAATATAATAATATATATACATTTTGAGGAGGGATACTTGACCCTGGTGTTAAAAAAAAACCCTAAAAAACCCTGCTGCTCATGTAGGGCCCACATGGAAATGATCCAAGGGCGGATCTTTGGTAAGGATGTTCTCTTCACCATGGAGATCATCCTCACAAAAAATCAGCACATTCTAAAATCTCTAACCCCATCAAGAAATGGTTGGAAATCAATGGTAAAATGGACATTGTTTTTAGAGCTGATTTCAAACCAACTTTTGATGGGGTAAGAAAATTTGGAATGGGCTGGTTTTTGGTGATGATGATCTCCATGGTGAGGTGAACACCCTTACCAAAAATTAGCCATTGGAATATCCAATGTGGGCAGGGGTCATTTAGGGGCTTTTTAACATCGGGGTCAAGTATCCCCACTCGTACATTTTTTGCCACCAAAGGACAATCTATCTTTCATGTAATGGTTTAACCATTTGTTTAACAGATAAGGAAAGCAAAATACAATGGACCATCAGTATAAGCGCGCAGCATTTACCAAAAAAGTACCATAACAAGAATAGGTCAAAACATAGACAATACTGAATACAAATGGAACGTACTCCATTTTACCACACTTGCAATCTCTTTAAGAACATAAAAACTTATGCTTCAGCACAAACCTCAATCCATTTTTTTCGGAAGTCTTCACTACATGGCCTTTGTTCAGGAAAAGCACAAGGTTTAGTTAATAGAGAACCAGAAAGAGGCACCCCATAGACCTGGCCCGCCTGCAACACACAAGGAGAAACAGCTTCAGCTTCTAGGATAAAACTTCAGAAGCTTAACAAAAAAAAAAAAAAAAAGCAATGAGGTAATTATGAAATGTAAGGGGGAGGGATATTGAACCACTCTTAGAAGCTGCCATGTGTCACCTCATTTAATGTAAAACCCACATCTATTCCATCTACCTCCAAAAAAAAAACCTCTTCACTTCCTCATAAAAGTAAAAGACCGAACCAGAGAGGACTCCCTGGATTTCGCTCTTCACTACATCTCCGAAAAATGAATTGGAAATCTTATAAACCAAACGCTCTTTGCTACATCTCCTTCCCCTTTTCTTTTTTTTCTGAAAACCAAAAGCTCACTTTTTGAAGGATGAAGAAGTGGGTACTTTCAAACCAGAGATCTCCACCTCTTCTCTTTTTTTTGTTTTTTTGTTTTTTTCATCTTCTTGGTGTTGATGAAATTTCAGTAATTTGGAACAAAATCCACATTATTGAAACCAGGAATTAAGCTCCTTAAAGTTTCAGATGGAACACTGAAACTTGAAATATGAAGAGATTGGTTGAAAAAAAGGGTTTCTTGCAATGGGGAAGGCGGTGGAAAACTCATAAAAATTGTAGATAATAATAAATAAATAAATAAATAAACCCATATTTTTCAACCATTAAAGGCCTTTTTGGAAGTTGGCACTAAAGCTGGAAATCTGAGTAAAGAGAAGGAAAACATTTATCTTAAATTGGCTTCCACAAATTTTGAATCTGTTTGCACACAAAAAAAATATATCCAAAAATGAAAAAACTCAAATTTCTATATCCAACAAACCTTTCTTCTAGAAATACAGGGAATAAAAGTCGCAGAAATTAGGATTGATGAGATGCACATATGTTCAAGAATTTCAAAGCCATGGAAAATTGGAGATGCATTTAGGTGATTTTAATACTGATTTTTTCGACTTCTGATGCAGGGGATAAATTAAGTCGTTGAAGAAATTAGGGTGTTGGTTCAGAGAATTTAAACATCTGTTTAATTGGAGCTGCTTTTTTTTTACAGTTCTAATTAATTCTCAACTTTAAGGTCTCATTTTCCATTTTCGCCTTTTTTTTGGAGAAGATGAAAGAAGATGACGACGATGAAATGAAGATGGAGAAGGGTGATGAGTACCCTCTGGTTCATTTTCTTTTAAGAAGAAGACGAGTAGAGTGTTTCTTTTTGAGAAATTGAGACAAGAAGTTGGGAAGAGAAATAGAGACGAGAAATTGAATCCAATTTTTCTCTTAAAAGCAGGTACCACATATGCTTACACCCACTGCTAGATTTACCACATTTAACAGTTCAGATTAAATGGTGTAATAGTGTTGCAATAAGGAGTGTCGCAATATCCCTCCCCATGTATAAATAATATATATTTATACAAGTCAACCTATCCCTACCTATATATATATATATATATATAGAGAGAGAGAGAGAGGAGGGATGGGCGAGCACTAAACAGTATACACTGCTCTGAAGTCCTTGGGGCCCACAAAGAGATGATCCAAGGGCTGATTTTTGGTGAGGAAGATCTCACCATGTAGACCATCCTCACCCAAAATCATATTGTTTTAGAACTTCTGGCCCATCAAAAGGGTTGAAATTTTTTTTTTGAAAGTTGGAAAAAAGTCGGTTGAAATTTTAAACTTTTTGAGCCATCCTTTTTACCAATAATTTTCAACGGTCTTTGAAAGAGGTACAGTTTTAGAACAATATGATTTTTGTAAGGATGATCTACATGGTGAGGAGAACATCCTCACCAAAAACCAGCCTTGGATCGTCTCCATGTTAGCTAGAGGGCAATGTCCAAAAGCAGTGTATGCCAACCCCTTCTTAGGAGGGATCAAATCACCAGTCCGTGACCCATGTTCTCTAGGGCCCACATGGAGATGATCCCTGGGCTGATTTCCGATGAAGATGTTCTCACCATGCAGATTATCATATTCAAAAATCAGCCCATTCTAAAACTTCTAAATCCCCTAAAATCAGCTCTTAAAAGATTGGCAAATTATAAGTGTCTTGTTTGACTGTTTAGTTCCAATGAACTTTTGATGGGGGTAGTAGTTTTAGAATCGGCTAATTTCCGGATATGATGATCAATATGGTGAGGATAACATCCTCACAGGAAATCAGCCCTTGGACCATCTCCATAGTGTGCTACAATAGTGTCCTTCCTCATAAACATATATATCAGGGTTAAATACAATTAGCCGGGCTACTGAAGAACTGAGTCAATTCAAAGAAGAAACAATAACTGAAAGAAGATGCTTTCGTAAGCTCTTTTTCTCTAACAATAAGAATTTTATTGTTACCTTGCGCTTTTGAGCACGAGATTCATTGATAGCCCTATGACGTTTTCGAATGGCCTAAAGTAACAAATAACAAAAAAAATAGGAGGGTAAGATAGCATGCATACTAATAAAATACTATTTAAACATGATTGAGAATTAAAAACCCAAAAAAACTCTAATCCTAATACCATTGATTAAGCATACAATAGTTATTAACAAGAGAAAAACTTTCTTCATCATCAATAAGCATTTAATTGTGTGGTATATGAGGGAACTAGGAAAATGTAGAAATGAACAAAACAAGGTAAAAAGAAGAATAGAATTTAGCAAACATCACAATTTACTAAAATAATAATAAAACAAAATATTCAATTGTGCCTTTTCAAAAAAAAATAATAATAAAATAAAATGTAAACAAAAACATCAGATGCTTGAATGGCAAAGAAAAATGAGCCCTATTATGCAAAGTTCATAAACAGTAAAGTGCATTCATGTCTTCCATATGCATTCATTTCAAGTCAGTGAAATATAGTTTGGAAATTGGAAAACAAAATTGGGTATAAAAATCGATCATTATTGATTAATAAAATAATTACCTCTTTGCATTTCAGGACAACAGGTCTTGTGAAAGTTCCAAGCTGGGATAATGAAATCTCTCTAGCTTCCTGGCTCATTCAGCATGTAGATACCAGTAAGATTGTAAATAAACCAAATTAGTAGAGGTGACAAAGAATGTCAACCTCTTATATTAGCATCCGGTTGTTGCGAGCATGTCAAATATTTTACATAACGTGAAAGCACAAAAGTAAATATGTCAAACTTGATTATATCCCTACAGCGGGAAATAACATGAAAAACCCCTCAAAAAATATCTAATTCTACTTTGATGTTCGCCCAAACCATGTGAGTTTGAAAATACAGAGCCGGCCACCCTCATCTCGAAAAGATCAACATTTCTATGAAACTATATATCAGTTGTTTTAGTACATCATATTGAATTTAAGATTCTACAACCAATGAATTGAAACAGTGGAGTGTGTTTTGCTGGGCATCCTAGACTGCATTACCTAAAATGACAAAAGAGACGTGATAGGAGCTACCTAACCTAAATCAACCACTACAATACTTAACTGGAGAACAATGCAGGCGGAAGTGACCGCCCCTTCTTAACCTAAATCATCCACTATAATAGGCCATGCCAATACTTCTAATGGAGAAGAATAAAGTAGCA